>CM053793.1:487278619-487346119 GCA_028749045.1 Cupressus sempervirens
TTTTCCTATAATGCCTACCTAGAAATCCTTGTATACAAAGATAAAACATGCACTAAAACTATTTTTTGTTAAAGATAAGTTACTATCAATGTGTTAGAGTAGCCAAGTGTAACTAGAAGCAATAAATATGATAAGCAGTACAAAGGACATGGTATAACTACAAGACCACATACACAAGTTGAATTCTTCCTAACACCTCCAAAAATTTCCAAGACACTAACCAAGTATATGAGATGAGAAACACACATCTACAAGTTCATTTCATGAGGAATGACTAACATAAATGAATTCATCAATGTGAGATACTATACTAATGATCTCAAATTACAATATATTCATTTTAAACCCAAAATACAATTCCTAAAATGATTAAACATACACATACATTTATCATTTTGTCTACAACCTAAACATGAATAATGCATTCAAATTCTATAATGGTGATCATAATTTGATATAGTATGAATAGAAATTTTTCATGTCTAAAAATGCTATCCAAACCACTAATTGGATCATGTTGACCAAGGGTAGAAGTGTCCTCTATTTATGAAATGACAAATCACTTCAAATTCTCATACAAGCTAGAATTGGCCCTAGTACGAAACAAATTTGACCTAGTATGATAGTAGATTTAGGGTTGCACAAGAAAATTCCTTCTCATACATTAGAATATTTACTATATAAAAGAAATAGCTTCCGTGTGAAAGAGCACTTCTATTATACAATATTTTGATTTATGACCACACAAATAAAGAAAATAGAAGGAAAAAGAGAATTGACTCCCCACTATGGAATACTATAACACACATATTAAGGAGGTAAGAACTCGATAACATCATCAACATGAATAAAATATATGTCTAAGAATCTAGATCAAGTAAAATATAAGTATGCAACATCAAGTAAATATATATGCATCATCAAGTGTAAACAAAAAGTGAGTAATCATTCTAGCTCCAAATCTGATAGCTAGAGGAAGGTCATCTTTATTTTCCAATCCCTAGAAGTGATATAGGTAGAAGTGCCTCCCAACCACATAGAAATCACGGACCCATCCCATCATGATCATGGAGATAGTAACTTGGACATGGTCACAAAGTCACACATATCAACCAATACATGACTCAAGGTAACATACAACTCATGAAGATCATAATGCAATATCCAAGTCATTACCCAAGAAATCTATAGACTACTAGTAAGGACTCTAGTGGAGTGTAACGCCTTGCCATGTGACCCAAAAGAAGTTAACCTAAAATTTTACTAAGTTTGACAAACTTTTTTTTATAAAGATAATAACCAACAAGAATAGATATAATATAGCCGAAACAATTAACATACACTCATACATCAACAACACATAAATAGGTTACAACTCTTAAGGTTCCCATGACGATGAATCACATTTAATTTTAATTAACACTAAATCCAATATATGATAAATCCATATTAAGAATAACTACAATTACAAATTCCACTTAAACAATATACAATTACAAGATGCCACTTGGCAATAAATAGGATGCACAATCATCTATTGTACAATCATAGGGTATGAGAGGCTAAAATAATATACATCATGAAATAGATTACATCATCTTGTAAGATCGATGAAATCAAATACAATACACTAAGTATAACCATCCATCATAGAAATATAGGAATAGATAGAAAGGAACATCTGCACAAATACATCCAACAATGACATCCAACAATCAAATCTCAATGGTATAAGAAAAAGCATTACCACCCGACCTTGTGGAACCCAAAAAGGCTCACTCCCACCATGCTAAGGAGATAGTCTCAAGTCCCACATAGGATAATGAACTCAACAATCAAATCCAACATCTAAGTCAAGGAACACCTAAAAGCAATCTAACTCAAAGGGTACCAAGATACAAGTATCAATTGATCCTAGAGGCAACACAAACACGTAGGAAATCTATTATGCATGTGGGAAAGTGTCATTACGTGAGCCAACTCTAAGGTTACCTTGGTAGTCTCTCTGGACTCTAGCCCCCTAGTGTCTCTATGCAGCATTAGTATCCTTTTGTATAGACAAGGCATACTAATGAGTTAGCTCTAAGGTTACTCAACTAGTCTTTTAATCCTTTGGCCCCCTAGTGACTTTCTATAGTACCAATATCATGTTAATTCATTTTAAACCCATTTAATGAAATGTTATCACTTGTTAACAAGGTAAGAGCACAAAGTTGGGTTGTAATTCCACAAAAGTCAATTTCGCAAAATTAGACCTCTAAAAAATAATACCTAATTTTTGTATAATCAGGTACCTGGTTCTCAAATCCTGCTTCGGTCACCTAATCCATGTTTCAAAAATTGAGTGCCCAATTTTTAAAATGCGGCTCTATTACCTGAACCTTTTTAGAATTGGGCACCTAATTTTGAACAAATCAAGTACCCAATTTGTTCAAAATTAGGTGCCCGATTCTAAAAATATTGGGTACCTGATTTGGAAAACTACAAATTCCCCCCCTTTGTCAATTTAATCATTTACAAAATGTAAGCCCAATTTTAGAGTAATATAGGAGCCCGTTTTTGACGTCTACTAACCCCCCTACTGATATTTTTTGACATACCAGGTATTTTATTTTTTTGTTACTATTTTATTTAATTGTTTTTTTTCAATTTTAATATACATAAAATTGTAAATTTCCATTGTTAACAATATTATCTTTAGATTATTGTATATGTTAATTTAAATAATAGTTTCATAGACGTTCATTTAAAAATTATTATTTTAGATGTTTTGAAATGTATTTAATGTGTAAATTATAATGTTGAATGATTAGATAGATGTAAATTCATTGTTTAAACATGTAATTACATTCAATATTTTATATTTATTTCAAATAAATAGTGATTAATTATATATTAGTTTGTAAACCATCTAACAAAGAAAGTAAAACTAACTATATTTGCAAGTCTTTAACCTCAACCTAACCATAACTATACAATAAAACCCTAAACATAAAACTAAGTATTTAATCACGTAACACCCCATCAAGGGATCCAAAAACAAAACTTAGTATTTAATGATTTTACTTATTGCATTGTACTTTGCTTCATGGATTAAAAGGGATGATGTAAACTATTTTATAAATGTTTATTCTTTCAGCCTTTCATACCTTGTGACATGTACAGTGGATGATTGTGCATTCTGAATTAATGGCAAGTGGCATTCCAAACAAATGTATATTATTTAAATGGATTGAACTTGTAGTTATTATTTCATGTGGATGTGTTATTTATTTTACTTCTAGTATAATTATTTAAAAATGAAATGTGGCTCAACGTCTTGGGATCATTAAGGAATGTAATCTCTTATGTGTTTTATGTAAATTATTGTACATGTTATTACTTACTTAGTAGAACTTTAAGTTAGTTCTTTGGATCCCTTGTTTGGGTGTAACATAATGTGCTCCCTTACCTTAAAACCATATCTTTTTAAATAAAATTATACACTAACCATAAGCATAGTACATTAACCTTGATGTAAAATCTCACTTTCACCATAATTCTAACCTAACCCTAACAACTGATTAAAATTTTGACCAAATTATATAATTGAAATTGATAAACTTAATTCTAAGCCTAACCCTAACCGTGCTAATAAAATTAATCCTAAATGTTAAACCATAATTCTAATTGTAATTTCAAATCTCAAACCTAACACTTGATCCCTAGCCAGGTAACCATAACAGTAGATATAATGGAAAGTAATCTTAATCCTAAGTTTGAAAACTATATGTAATGATTTTAAATTGGATTGAAGAAATATTATGGATAATATGAATAATACTATTTTGAGAATATATGTTATTAATAATTAGTTCTAAGTAATGAAATGGATTGTGCATAAAAATTAATTATTAATGTAGAACTATTTAATAGATATAGTTGTCTTAAGTTAAATACTAGATCTTGGTACATTGATATATTTTGAGACACTAAAACTATACCAACTATAAACTTCCTCTATCAAACTATTAAATTAAGTATATTTTATAGTTTTCCATTACTCATTCAACTTGTGATGAAGTCTACATTTGTTACAACTTTAGCTATGAGTTTGTATGATTCTATTAGATTTTATAACCATTTTAACCCATTCATTACTAAGATTTTGAGGCAACAAAGGTAACATTACTAAACTTTGTTTCATCCTAAGATGAACATATAATCCATAATGAGAATACAATCCCCCAGTGTCACAAAACAAGTATACATAAAAATTGATCTAGCTACTTGAATATACAAAAGGGAAACAATTTTGAGGGAAACGCCCCTAGAACAAACAACAATCCATTATGGACTAATTGATAGCATCTATGATATGTTAATACAACTCTAAATAAGAACTATCAACTCTCTATTTCAATATATTCTAGTCATACCTCTTAGATCAATCTTTAGTATGACATTCTTACACACCTTTATATCTCATACACTCATAACAACACCATTTTCTTGTAACATTAATAAATAATTTCATCTTTATATACATGCAATTAACATAAAAAAGGTTGATCTTAACCATCATATTTATTACAAAAATGAACCACAATAATCAATTTTACCCAAGATATGTAAACTAAGACATAGTTAAGACCCACATATATAATCTCTAGTATGCCACGATCTATCAATCACACTCATGATCTAATGCAACATGACAACTAACTGAGTTAGGGAATAATACATCAACACACTCCAAGAGACCTTTTGAATCCAATCAAAAATCTCATTGTTTTCCCATATTAATAACATGATATAATTAAGAAACATAAATAAGTATTGTGAAATACCACATGAACAAAAAACACATATATATCGCATAATCCAAAAAAAACTCTACACTGTTCATTATGAACATCAAATAGAAATATCTATCTTTAAATAAAAATAGCATGCACAAATATAAATCATGAAGCTTTCTATCTTGAGATACACATATGAGTACTCAACACTTCACTTGGTTAGCATCAAAAAATATTACATAATCGACCCATCATCACATAAGAGTCAAATAAGGAGAACTTTAAAAAGCTAATTGAATCTCAAAATCATGGGCCTATTCCAAGAAACAACTATGAGGTCCACTAAGCACCTAATACATCAAGGGAGTCATTTGTCTCTATCTATTTTTTTCTCATTCTTGGATGGAGAACTGACTATATTTTTCATAGGAACCACTTCAAATATATGAACTAGATTGAAGTGTCATTGTATTGAAGTTGTTTTAGCAAGTGGATCAATAGATTGAACCATTTCCTCTAAAGGTATCTCTATGGTTATAGGATTAGATGGTCAGGTTGGAAAAGTAGTTTTTGATCTAAGATCGATATCATTAATCCTTATGGTGTATATTTTTTTTTGATTTAGATATGAGAGAGTAAAATTAACGCTTTAAGGATTTTCTATTGGGATTAGTTACTAGTAGTGTTGGCACTTGTATAGGTTTTACCAAAAGTGCATTTGTTGTTGAAGGAGGGTTTTGTGGCATTAAATCTAGTTGCTAAGGTTTCTTTGGGAAACCAAATGATTGGTTAGGTCATCACTAATGACCCCTTTATTAGGATCAAGAAACATTGTGAGTCCTTCATAGACATAGACATGTTATTCTTATTTGACTCATCATGATTACTAATCATACCTGAGGGATATGTTTCCAACAATGATAACATCTATATGGTCACATGGAATACACTTTCCAACAATCTTCTTCTATTTTCTTCTCTAACCTCTCATATTCCTTCATAAAGGATTAGCAATTGTTTCATGAGTTGATCCTCGCCGTGTCTCTAAGTCTCATTCCTTTCCAAATTTTGCTAATGTCTTACCGAAATCACCTGCCAACAATAAACTTATGCCTAATTTCTCACCACTACAAGGAATGTCAGTCTAGATAATATTTTCCATTTTATCTATCACCTTCTCTTATCGCAAAGATTGTTCACTCACAATCACAAGATTTTAAGGCAAATTACTGAAGGCTTACCCTTCATTAATTACCTTTCTATTCTCCTTCTTAGTCATAATATCTTGTGCAACATTTTTAATCCTTAACTTTATTTGGTTCCTTCTCTTCTTCTTCACTCATTATTGATGAAATTACCTAGAAGTGAGTCCTTGAATTCTTTTTTCTATCCTTAATCACACATGTGATTTGTCTAAATCATCCTTAACTGTTACACCCATAGACTATGGTACTTATGTGCCCTTATATTCTATTTCCATAAACACATTAGAAGTTGCATTCTTAGTCCCCCTGTCAATTTCTTCATACTTTCCTTTCATAATCTTAATTATCCTCATTTTTAACTCATCTTATCCTTATATTATCCTCAAAAAGACTTTAAAAACTAAATAGAATAGGAATATAACTGCTCTAGCATTCATATAAAATAATAATAATAAAATCACTACAATATTTCATAAAGTAATTCCATTTAGGATCTAGATCATAGTATAAAAAAATAATTTTGTTAAACTATTGGCACTTTCACATCCTTTTCGTTAATATAAAAAACATGTTCCCTTGAACTTGCATAGACAAAACAAGTTCGTATCTAACATTAAAACCAAATTTATAGTTGATTTATTAATATAGTTTTTTGGAGTATTATTTTATGATTAGACTTAAATTTGATATAATGTTCAATTAGCGTTAACATTAAAGTTTACTTTAGTGTTTAACTTTATTTATTTAATTGATATGGTTTTAAAGATATGCACTTATATAATTGATATTTTAGATTTGTTTTATTAAATAGTAATTTTGTGATGTTTTATGTTGTTTAAACATATATGCACATTATATTTGATGGACCCACCGCCACCACCACCGCCACCCCCTCCCCCACCCCCACCTCCACGACTGCCTAGTCCTCCTCCACCACCTACCATAGATGATTTACGAGAGAGCATACATGAGGCATAATCTTAATGACCTCATGTGAGATATTGAGGCTATTAGGTGTGAGGCCCACCCCCCTCCTCACCTACTACACCTTGCAGATAGCATGTAATATGTCATTTAGTCTATACAACATTTGGATTTTGATATTGATTCATTTAGATTATGGAGGCAAAACATGTGTGCCTACTATTCTGAATGCTTATCATATAGAGAGGTCCATAACCTCAAAATAGGTAAAGAACATTCTACAAAATTATTCTGTAAACCCTAAGATGGGCGAGGAGATTAACAAGAAGAAGCCTCGTATTTCTATTAGATGGTGCACACATCCGCCTATATCAGAACACTTTTGGGAGTTGTGGTGTGTGGTATTTGACCATCCACCACATGCTAGTTATGTGGTGCCCATGTACTTCCTTAGGAAACTATGGGCTAAGTTTGAATTGGGTTTGAAACCCAATTATTTTGATATGAAATCATTTCAAGGGGTTGGTGGAGGGATGCCTTAGGATAGGCCTAGGGCAAAGCTAAGCGATAGAATGAGAAACCATAGGCAACTTCAGCCTCCTATACCCATTGTACCAGCACCACACCATCATTGAGCAATTTCATCTTCTCTTACCTCTTTGAGTGCCCTTTCAAGAAATTTAGTAGAGCAGTGGACATAGGCAAGACATATTTGTCTAGTTGGTCACATTTGTACTAGTTGTGGAGGCATATGTAGAGCCCTCTAGAGCGATGTTGATGCAATGCATGATGACCATTATGCTAAGGGTGCTGATTTTGATGATGATGCATATGCTACCCGTGGTGATGGTAGTGATGACATTGATGTGTCATCATTTGTTGACCTCATGCAGGGAGAGCCTAGAGATAGTCAAGAGTAGCAGGTAAAATTTTAATTAAAATTTAAATATAAAGTACATAATTATTTACTTTCTACGTATATGTGTAATTGTATTAACCATATTTATGTACATGTTGATTTTGAAATAATAGAGGATGGATGATATTGTTCCTCCTAGGAGGTAGTATAGTCTTTTTTCGAGACCTTCAGACGTTGGCATCTCTCATACGGTATGCACTTTGAATTACACTATAAAAATGTACATTCAAACTTGAATTTGATAACATGTGCTCATATGTTCTTTTTATTAGATTTTGTAGGGATTGTAAACTACTACATAGTTTGATGTCAATACAGGTCCCGATCCATTCACCATTAAGGCACAACCTCAAATACATACGTATGAACTTTTGACTAAAGAAAAATAATTTGTACTTTTTTTATGTATGTACATTGTTTTTAACTTATAATCTGAACAATTTTGAATGATGTATATATTTTATGTGTTTTGATTTTACGAATAGGAGATGGATCGTACTTATCCATACAAGCCTCGATATAGTCTATTTTTGACTCCATCTTTTGATCATTGTGCTAGCACATCTTTAGACACATTTGTGACATTGGCTACTACTCAGGTATGATACACACACACACACACACACACACACACACACACACATGTTTTTATAGTGTACAAAAAATGTAGTTTACAAATTATGTACTTTTTAGTTTACTTAATTTAGTAATTCATATATATAATATTGACTCAACATTTATGTATCCATAATTTTAGGATTATGTTGCCATGAGTGTTGCTGAGAGTATGTGACTAACCTAGATGGAGGTACCTACATCATCCTTTGAGGTTAGTATTGTGATTTATGTACATATAGATAGTTCATTATGCTCTTTATCAAATTTTAAAAATGTATGTATTGTAAATTATAGGACCTCATGATTGGTGCATTTGGTAGCTTTCACAATGCACATCCTCTCATTATAGAGGGACACCCATCTCATGTGGTATTATTTTTATTATGTAATGAATATTTAATTTATTTTCAAGCTAGATTTTGAAACCCATTTCAATTAAGCATGTACATGATGAGAGACCTCATGTTACACAGGATGATCCATCTACCTCATAGGGTGTCCCACATGATGAGACAACTCATGTTACAGAAGATAATCCATTTGAGTCCTCTTCACTTGGACTAAAGAGGACTACAGATCAAATAGATTAGGTCTTTTTTGGCACCTTTAGATTGTTTTTTTATGACACATTGTTTATTTTGATACACTTTGTATTAGGATAGTTAACTATATTATATGTATTTTTTGACTTCATAGATCATGTTATAACATGTTAGACCAAGCACTATTTTTTAATGACTTCTTATCATGTGAGTGTATGTAGTATATATTATTATTTTAGATTGTGTTGTAAGTATTCAATCTTTTTTCTTTATTGTGACATATTTTATTCAGGTTATGAAACATTTTGTAAGTATATGGTAATTTAACAATAATTTTAACTATTTATATAAACAAACATTAATTTAAACATGTTTGAATGTAAAAGTAATGGAAACAATTAGGAGTTCATTACTTGAATAGACAATTAATTTATAATATCAAGTGCACACCTTTAACTTTGAAATAGAAGTAAACTCCTATTTTTAAATGTTTACAACATGTTTCACAATACATGTAAGACAATGTCAATGACATATTTATAGAAGTGAACTCAAAATATAAAATTGGTTCAACACATTTCTTCAAATAAAGTCCTATAAAATAAAATTGGAAAACAAAAACACATGTTAATAAAAGGATAAATTTATCTGAACTATGTAAATATGTGTAATTTGTATTTACTCACTATGTGTAATTGCACAACATGTTGATGTTTGATCTACCTTAACATTTAAATTTTCATAAATTGTAATTGAGATCTGAATAAGAGGTATATATAAGTTCTCTAATTTTCTATTGACAACACATACATACATGTAATTAAATATACTAAGGACATATATAAAAATAGAACAATAAAGAAAAAACTTACATGTGTTTGATTTAAATGTAGTCATCCCACTGTACCATCTACATCCTCTCTCTTTTGCAATGCATCTATGATTGTCTCGTGCTCATCCATTGAAAATTTCCATAATATCTTATTGGTGGGTCTCCCTTTGTATCTTTCTAATTTTATATTCATTGCCACAACCAAATGAGAATAGTGTAGAATCTTCTTTTTAGATTGGTAGTCTTCAAATATTGGTAAACTATTTCTTGTTGTTAAGTATCTATGTAGCTAGGTGCCGGCTACAATGACAGACCCAACTGGATACTCAAAACCATCATTGTCTACTTGATGACATATCAATTTTTTCCTAGGTTCCACACATCTAGCTACCTAATGCTCAGTCTATTCATCATTATCATTGGGTGCAATAACAACATAAACATGTCCTACAAGATAAGATAAAGTACATAAACACTTTAATCACATGTGTACACATATAAATAATATGTTAAACACATGTATGTACTTTAATTATATTAATGACATGTACATAAATAAATAATATAAATTAAAGTATGATTGCAACAAAATCTAATTAAATTGTGCATACCAAGTTCTATGAGGTCTGAAATATGATCATAGTCTTCTGATGCAAAAAGTAGCATTCTAGCCTTCATTTACTATATCATCTTGAAAATGTGTGTCAGTAGGTGCTAATGATTTTTTTTTTCAATATTCAACCCATTCTATATTTTCACATTCTTCCCATTCACCTGCAAGACAAAATTGACAAAAACAAGCAAGCTCCCTAGTCCATATAGTCCAAGTGTTAGAATCTAAACTCCTAAATGAATGCCATTTAGCTGACCTACTAATTGTATCATAGTCATATCTTGAAAGGATGTTATTCTCTTCAACTAGGTAGAAGAAACATTTGATTATAGAGTTCTCACTTGATCCCATGTATAAATATTTGTTACACCATTCGACAATCTCATGTGCATTTTTGAATTTGGCTTTTTCCTCAAATTTTAATTGTTCTCTGCTAAGGGCTCTCTTCACAGATGCACTAGCACCATCATGTTCTTCTTTACCATGTCCAACCTCAAAAAAGCTCCACACATGTTTGGTGTTAGTTTGCCTACATTTCCTACTCAACCAATAGAACATTCTAGCATTCTTGAATTGTCTTGTACAATTATCTAACCATATCCAATGTTGTGTCATTTGAATTTGTCTCTCTTTTAAATTACCATAAAAGACCTTGAAACAATATTGGACAAACTCAGATGAATGAAGTTTATTATCACTCATATAAAAATGGTACTCTCTCAATATTTTTTGATCCTCCTCTGTACTATGAGGTGCATGCCTATAAACTATATGAACATAAATTGTTACTTGCACTAAATTGTAATATTGTGGTTGTACCTCATCTTCTGGTGCAAGTGTGTAGTTCTTTGCAACGTCAATAACTGAAAGTATAGTACCAATTGGAAATGTATTCTTACATATGCAAAATTGTCCATCAAGCCATCTATCATAGTGAGAGTGTTTAACATATTTTGGTATTATCACACTCTTAAACTCATCCATAAATGCATGAAAACTAACTTTATCTATAACTAGATCACACATTCTTCCAATCTTCCCATCCTTCAATGGATATTCAATAGTTTTGAATCTTTTTACCTCAACTAATTGTTGTTCAAAAGTAGACAAAGCATTTTCATGCAAACATTCATTTAACAAAGACAAATTGCCACACTTATCACATGTACTAGAAAGACATGTATTGAAAAGAAAGTATTATTTATTAGGTGGCTTACAAACAAACCTAATATGAAATCCTTTATAGTTTCAGGTGGTATTTTTATACCACATTCCTACAACATTTCTTTACTATGCATGGTACCATGTATAGATCGAAATACATCATAATGGTAATGAAATTGAATATGAGTTTTGCAACAATGTGTGATTCTTTCCTTGTTAATCCTTACATACTATGGTTTACACTTTTCAAAAGACCTTTGACTAATGGTAATAGTTAACACCTTACCATCTACAAATTTTCAAAACAATTCAGTTTGAGTCATGTTCAAATAGTGTTTAGGATGTAGATCACATATTTTTCACCCAACTCTCAATTTAAGAACATCTCTTGAATTAGGTGATACTCTTGTATTATCATGCCAAAAAATTTCAACCAAACTTTTGACTTCACTAGTAAGTTTGATATCACATCTCAGGAGTCTACCACTAGAAGTCGACAAAATATTTGTTGGATCACATTCAAAGTTAACCCCTCTCTTTACAACTCTTTCTAAAGTCTTGCGATTCACATTGAGGTATCCACTTATTTTGCTAATCAATCTTTTTTCAGTTGTTGATTTGTTAACTAAAGCTATTGTTATTGCTCGTTGTGCTGCATTCTTATCTTTAGAGTGACTTTTCTTTCTAATAACATAAAAGGCACTAACAAAAATGGATATAACCTATTTTAAAGACTCATTTTTACTCTTAGGTTTTGCATAAATTCCTAACCTTTTCATTACTTTTCACATTTTAGACATTTTAATTAGTTGCAACATCAACTGACATTGAAACCCATTTTTTTTATTATAAAAAAAATGTCTATATAATCTATTAGCACATGTCCTAATTTTTCTCCATGAGACCAATCCCTCAAGATTATCTAGCACATCATTAGGAAAATGAAAATAATGTTCAGGCACTTTAGCATCATTTTGACATGTTTGTTCAGTAATTGGTGTTTCTATGTCTACATTCATACAATTGTTATTTTCAATTGGCATTTTATTTTCACTGTTATTTGAGATTTGAATCTCATTTTCAAATTTTCTTACTATTTCTTTTGGGGCATGCATTTCTATTGGAGTTTTTTGTGCATGATCGTTTGACAATCTATTCTCATGAAGAAAATCTAAATCATTTAAATCATAACCTGCTTCTAAAAAATCACCAATTTCATCATGATAAAAAAATTGAGGGTTTGGAGACACACCTATATTGAATATTTGATTAGAATGTGCACCTGAATCTCCTTCTAATGGGTTCTCTTCTTCAGCCTCTTCATCCATTGTGGTATCCTCAATGTCTTTCTCCTTTGAAACATTGCTCAATTCTCTAATTCTTTGTCTTCTCTCTCATTGACATTGTGCTTCACATTCTTTATTTATTGCAATCTCCTCATTTGTCAAAACTTTTGATTTCTTTTTTCTTCATTTTTTTGATCCCATGTTTGCACCAGTTTTGAATTCAAATCAACAGCTTGCAAATTGTAGAAGAAGACAAGAAAATATAATAACTATGACAGAATTCACTGTTGCAGATCAAAATTGTTATTCAATGACTGCAAACATTGAAAAGTGGCCTGTGGGTCATCTTTTGGGTGCCAATGGGTATATAAGAATCAGGTACTCAATTGTTTAAAAATTGGGTACTCCATTTGACAATCGAGTACCCAATTTTTAAATAATCAAGTACCCATTTTTGTCAATGGTTAAAATCGAATCGAGCACCCAATTTTTTATTTACAAATTAGGTGCTCGATTCTAATTGAAATATATGGGAATTTGGAATGGCCACAAATTTGCTTCGGGTTTTGTCTTGGAGAAAGGCATGGCATAGGCTTGGTCCCACCAAGCCATGCCTTCATGAACTATTTTTTCCTAAGTTGTTTAATCAACAATTTTAGGGATTGTTGTAATTTTTATATGGTCCTCCCCATTGAATTTTTTGATGAAACAGAAACCCATTATAGGTCTTACAATTTTGATTTTAAAAATGTAAATTTTATAGTGCTATGAATTCATTTGCTATTTTTCTATTTTTTATTAATCAAAAGTATCTCTTAAACATTAAATAGTGATATTCACAAAAACTTTAATAACTTTTTAAATTTTTCATATTTTGTAAATTAATTTAATGTCACCAATCCTCACACAATTCCTTTAAAGTTAAAAAAAAAAAATTAAAATTTTTTTTTGATTAAATTATGGCATCCATACACGAGATGTTTTATAAATTAGCTTAATCGTCAATTAAAAATTAATAAAAATATTCTTTAAAAAATTCAAGAAAAATATTCTCATCAATATTTGGTGTGTTAGGTAACTTCATTTAAAAGGATTTCCAAAAATTCATTTAGTTGTGTCAAATTATGGTGTTTGTACATGAGTGCGGTTTGATCCTGAAACATGCAATTTGAAAAAGTGGTTTTTAAAGATCAATACCAAAAAGATAAAAATCATATGGGTATAAAAATAAATTACATATTCAAAAAGAAGATCCCAGGCACTACAATTCTTATTTCTAGAGCTTTTATATTTAATCTCTAAATGCCTCAAATTTCGGCATCAATTGACAAAATATTTCAAAAATAAGAAAAACACTTCCACTTTTTGGCCAAAAGTGACCCAACTTCTTGCACTAACCCAACATAACCTACAATGGGTTACCTAGGTAGCCTCTTTAGGGCTCTGGCCTCCATTCAAGCCACTTCCCAACATGACATACATATAACCTACCCTAAACTCAGTAAAATCAAAAGATCAAAAAAAACCACATACTAGACATTAGTTCTTAAACAAGCAACTGACAAACATTGAAATATCACTGATCCAAATTGCACATTCCACCACTACAATCATCCTTACAAGACTGATCGAAAATCAAGTAAACATAAACCAAATCCATGTCATAACATGACATCACCAAAAACAAATCATACAAACACCTTAGTCCTATACAAGCGACTAGAAAGCAATCCAAATACAACTGATCAAAGACTCAAGTTATATCAAATAGGCCACACCATTCACCTCATATTCACACAAGAACACTAGAAAGCAATAACAATCAATAGATCAAAACACCTCATAGAGCATACAGGACACATTACCATGGTTGAGTATAAAAGATCATATATAACGCATCATCATGACATCATAGACAAAACTCCCAAGCCTCTGGTAAACATCCTGATCTGATCAAAGCTAAGTCAACCGACACCCAACAGTAAAATCACACATCATAAAAAGAGTACATGCAAAAGCAACTTTCACAATAGATTAGGTTTTGAAAACACACCAATTTAATTTTCACTTATAGATTTTCAAGTTTTTAGTTACATTTTCAAAACATGAAGATTAAATAACAACCAAGGTTTCAATTTTCTTTTCCAAGTATTATTGTTTATAGAGTTTTCAATTCCAAATAGGGTTTATGTTTTCATTTTCATCAAAGTATGTTAATTACTAGATTCTCCAAATCATAAAATTTCCCTAATGTCAATTTTCTAATGTTTCCAAGTCCACACAAGTCTTAACACTCAATAAATTATAAAAAGTTGTTTAAGCATAGTTTTCATAGTTCAATTTGTTATCAAAACATAAGAATTTAGAAAAGATACACATAATAATTTTTTTCCTTTTTTAAGTATGTTAGTCACTAAGGTTTTCGAATAAGAAATTTCCCTAGCAATATAAATCATCTTCATAAAATCGAATCATCAAGCACAACCCAAATTTACTATAAATAACAATTAATTCTACCAATTAATTTCTTTAATTTTCAACTTACTTTAGAATTAAATTTAAATAATAAAGTAATAAATCAAACTTTCAAATAATTAAATTAAAATTTTTAACAATACTTATCAACATTAATAATAATAATAATTACCAATTATTAGCATAATAATTTTAAATTAATTAAACTTTGAAAAAACTTTCCCAAAAAGGAAACCTATTAAGAATAGAGAGTTTCCCACAATGGAAACCTGCTAAAAATAGAAACTTTATTGAAATAGAAAATTGCTAAAATTAGAGACTTTACCAAAATAGAAATTTGCTAAAAATAGAAACTTTTCTAAAATAGAAACTTGCTAAAAATAGAAACTTTCTAGAAATAGAAACATTCTAAAAATAGACACTTTCCTAAGGCTTGAATTAAGTGGAATTCATGGTAGAAGCCTTTGGGAGATCAATAACCAAAGCAATAAGAGAAAAATTAAGCAATTAGAGAGAAATGACAAACTCATATGGACAACATCAAAAGATGGAAGATATACTATTAAATCTGGATATAGAGCAATCACTAACTCCCAAAGGTGGGAAGAAGTAAATATCCCCTTTAAACTTTATTGGGACTCTTCATGTATGCCAAAGGCAGGATTCTTTATGTGGATTGCCTCATAGAATAAGATTTTATCTGTTGATAGATTTAGAAAGTTTGGCATTGAGGGTCCTTCTAGATGCGTGCTTTGTAAACATGACAGTGAAGATGTTAGTCATCTCTTAAATTTAAATGCCCATATTATCAATATTGTTGGGAATGGCTCCATCATATGTTGGGTTGGACAACTTCTCTGCTAGAATCTTTGGATGACCTTCTTAGGGGTTGGCCAACTATTAAGAATGGAAGTATATATGGGAAAATCTGAAATATTTGTCCATCCATCCTTGTCTAAGAAATATGGAAAGAAAGAAATAGAAGAATATTTCACAATCAAGATATGAGTGCTCTTGAGCTTACTAATAAAATTGAGGCCTCTATTGTGGAAACCTTAAACTCTCACCTTAGGAAAACTCTGAAAGATGAAGGAACAATTTCAAAATGAGATGGTCTAATGAAAAAGAGCTAGGAAAATCTTATTAATCCTCCACTTATGTATACAAAAAAAAAAGAAGATGCGAGGGACAAGTGTAGATGGATTCCTCCCCCTAGTGGGTGGGCCAAATTAAATTTTTATGGGGCCTCATGAGGTAATCTTGGTATGGCGGGAATAACATGCATCATTAATAATGACTCTGGAAAGTGGATAGCTAAAAGAACCAACTTTATTGGATCAACCACTAATAACCTTACTAAACTAGAAGCTCTTCAAGAAGATGTCCAAATGTGCCAAAATTTAAGTATCTCTAAACTTATCATTAAAGGAGATTCATAGATCATCATAAATGCCATTAGAAAAAGGGAAACACCAAACTGGGTTTTAAATTATAAACTGGGGGAAATCCTAAAACTCATGGACCTCTTTGAAGATATTCAGATTCTCCATATTTTTTGGGAAGGTAATAAAGTGGCAAATAAGTTAGCAAATTTAGGTGTTGACGGTGAAAATATCATAATCTATAATCATAATTAACTTAAGCATAGTTTGAAGAGTCTAAGTATTAATCAAAATTGGATAATGCAACTTTCATCCATAATAACATAATTAGATCTGATAGATAATGTAGGTAATAAGGGATTTATCAGTTATCTCTTGTAGCTACATCATAACTTTTAGATATCTTTGTACATATATGGATAAAAGATATATATATATATATATATATATGAGTATCTTTACAAATATATACATGTGTGTGTATGCACATACATATATGTATATATATATACATATATGTATATATATATACATATATGTATATATATATACATATATGTATATATATATACATATATGTATATATATATACATATATGTATATATATATATATATATATATATATACGTGTGTGTGTGTGTGTGTATGTATGTATGTCTATAGATTTACTCATGTATATACATGTATTTGCAGACTTATTCATGTATATATATGTGTCTACAACTTTATTCCTATATATATATATATATATATATATATATATATATATATATCATTTGTCAAGAGTAATGTAAGTTTGACTACTTTAATTTTTTTTTTGTTCAAACTATTTAGGTTCAAGTTTGTAATTCTACTAAAAACACCCAAACAAGAACAACATAGTGTTCACAAAGACAATCAAAGACACACTACCTTAAAGCAAAATGAAATCCAACTCAAAAGTTTTTCCCTTTTCTATGTTTCAAGTATCATGTCTAAAGTTTCAAGTTTGAAGTTTCCAAGTGTTAAAGTTACAAAAGATGCATAACACTATTTACGTTTCATTTCAGTTCAACTAGTTCAAGTGTTCAAGTTTTTAAAAGATACACAACTGTTACTAAAAACATAAAATTTCCAAAAAATGGAATCTTACTAAAACCAAAAACTTTCCAAAAATGGAAACTTACTAAATTCAAAAACTTACTAAAAATGGAAACTTTCCAATATAAAATTGATAGAGAAACTTAGATCAAATAGTTAAAATTTATAAAATAAAATTCATTTTCTTTTCAAAACCCAAATCCTGATTTCAACATCCAATTATGAAATACCAAAATAATTAGAGAAGAGTTTTCAATTTAACTATTTCTTAGATGTATTCAAGAGTAGAGAACAATACATTTTAACATGAGGGTTTCAAATCTATATTTCTCATATACAAATAATCAAATGAAGAGCACTTAAAATATACAAGGGTTTCAATCAAATTACTTTGCTCAAAGTCGTATTAAGAACAAGGCAGAGAAGATTTCAACACAAGGATTTTCAACCACATTAAAAAAATCTAAAAACATATTTATCCAAACACGAAGAAGACAAGAATTCAAAGAATGGAAATCCACTGTATAATTAAACCGTGAGATCCTACCTAGATTTGATGTTAAAATGACAGATGCATAGAACACACAACAATTCATTTTTTTTCTTTTGAAAAACCTTCCTCTTTGAAATTGCTCCTCGAAAACTTGTGTAATTGCAAAATGAGCTCTAGATCTCTAATAAAGAGTTCTCCCCTAATTTGGGGCTCTGATTGTGCAATCACGAGATGAAACTCGCTGATCAATTATTTTTTATTACTTTATTACAATTTTACCTTTTCATGCACAACTCTTTTAGAAATTTAATTTAAAAATATCTTTATTTAAATAATTTTCTTTCTCTCTTTAATTAATTTTTGAAGCGTTTTTAATCATATATTTATTAATTTAATTAATAACATTATGTAGAGTTTATTATTAAAATAAAACACCTAAATAATTATCATTAAATTAAATGAATATAACTACAACATAATTAGAACTATAACTTTATCTTAAAATTTCATTCTTTGATTTAATTAATTCACAAGATGTTTTTAGTAATATATTTATTAACTGAATTAGTAACATTGTTTAGACTTTACTATTAAAATAAAACTCCTAAATAATTATCATTAAATTAAATAAATATAAATACGTCAAAAATGGAACATTAGTATAATCTTTTAAATTTAATTCTTTTATTTAATTAATTTCTCAATTAATTAAATATAATTAAATATTGAATTTTCTTTATTAATTTTTTATTAATTAAATCATTAAATTATCTTTTAATTTGATTTAATTATAACAAAAAATCATCAGACATGCACAAAACTAAATACAAAAACCCATCATACAAAACATAAAACTAAATCAAATACCAAGGTCAAAATTACAAATTCACGTCACTTGATGCATTCAAATAGGTAAATTAACTTAGATACTTGTCCTACTTTCTAGGACAATTCGCTTAGGGTTTAGGATTCAAACTCAAGTGTTATCTCCCCACTTATACCATTGAAATATTGCGATAGGGCACACTCATCCTAGCAATTCAAGGAAATCAATACCCAATCCCTACAATCTACATAAGATTCACACATGTACAAACACAATATTCTAAACTAAATAGGCAATGGCAGGAAGTGGTTCATCGTGTAGATCCCGACTAGTAGGTGACTATGACTCCCTTCCTCAACCACATTAGAAACATACAACATAAAGAAAAAATACACGTACACCATACACATGCAAGTATAGGGTAAGTATTCATAGAAAAAACATAAAAATCATTCATCTAACTAACATCATTAAATAACTAAAAGTCATTAAATGAACATAAATATATCATCATGGAAATAATCCTGAAATATATAAAATAACTAAGTAGTTCATCACATATATCAACTATGTATAAAATAACATTTAATCCAATCTAGTAGCCAAACACCGATAATCATAAAACATAATTAGAACACTTTCCTAAAAGAATTTGGCACTACACCAGAAAAGTCAAGTAGGTGTAGGCATTACATTGAGTGTCGTTACTTGGCTCGTAGTAACCCAAGTAGCATCGATTATTTATTCCAACTCTGTGAGGAGGTCATGCTCAAAATCTATCTTTGTTCCAACTCCCTCGAGAGGCCAAATACCATTTCTTCATTTCAGCTCCCTCAGGAGAGTAGACATCAAAACCTTCAATCCAAATCCCTTGGGAGGCCTGGTGGTCAAATTATCTTATCTTTCATTAATTTTTATCACCCAATATATTTATTTGGTTATCACTCATTAAAACCTCTTCACATTACCTTGTTGACCACTTGAAGCCCGATATACCATGAGAAACCAACCCACCTTTCTACCCTACATATAATTCTCATTTTACAATGAATATCATAATGCAATGCAATTATAAAATCGCCCCCCATACTCAAGTGACTCAGTTGACCTCAAGCGAAGAATACAAATCTCGCAAGATCATGTCATAGCATGTTTTCCTACTTGTGGGTGGGCACAACTATCACCAATCTTCTCAACGCATCACAAAATGAAGAAAGAGGAAAACTATCCAACAATTAGGAATTTCAAGAAAAGGAACAAATACACTCAATAGGGAACTTTTTTAGTAGGATGGATTTTCCTACGAATCCAAAAATCACAAAATAAAACCAAAGGATGATTGGAAACATAGAGGACAATCCATTTCAAATTTCTAAACAATTCCAACACAATTCCAGGGAGCATGAAACATGATGTAAGACAAAAACACCCAAAATTCAACCATCTTATAATTTGAAAAAATTAAAAATCCACTTGCAGTTCATGTCCAAACTCTCACAAATCAAATAAACTTTAATTTCCTATTGGACATACAAAATTCAATGGCAAAATTAGTAGAAAACTTCATTTCCCAAACACGAAGAACACAAAATCACTTATTCACGTCTAATTGGGTAATGGAAAATCACAAAATTATGGGGAAGCACTAGTTATCAACCTAGAATTTTTAAGAAATCAAAATAAAAAATAAAATAATTAAATCTCAAGAGTCGTACCTCAAGTCAAATGCTCAAAAACCTGAAGGAGAAGAAGTAATAAATGAGAGCACCAAATGGGATGAAAATCTTGACAAAGATGAGGAATCATGTCCCAAATACAATGGCCCACTCCTCACAATGATTTGGCAAGCCAATCTCATCCAACAAGTAAAAATCTAGAAAAATCTGAGAGGGTTTGAGAGAAACAATTTCAATTCTGCCCTTTTGCTCCTATAAGCACTTTTATAAAAGTGACTTATAAAATAGATTATTAACCTACTCAAATAGTTTATTGTCCCCTTTTTACCCAATTAAAATTGATCCCAAGAATTTGGAAGTCAATTTCAATCATTTGGTAAATAAAATAAAATAAATACAAACCCCAAATTATAATTAAATCAACACTTAAAATTAAAATCTTTCCTAATAATCACAAAGCTATAATGCATCACAAAGTCCACATTTACCAACATGTACTGAGGGAATACTAATTATACAATTACTAGATATTTCATCCATATAGGAATTACATTAGATCACTATGCAAGGCCAAAGATGCTATCTCTCGATGCTACTAATGGGGATGTGCATACACACTCAATTCTTGCAACTCAGGATAAATGCCCTTCGTGCCTATTCAATAAACAAGAAAAATCAAGTGAAGATGTTCAATGTATAGAGAGTTTAGGCACATAAATCATAGATAGTCATAATGAAGTAGAATGAGACATTATGCAAATCTTGCTATTGTGTGATCAAACTATAGTGTGATTGCACTAAATAGTGTGATCATACTATAGTGTGATTGCACTATATAGTTTGATCACACTATAATTGATTGCACTATATAGTGTGATCACACTATAATTGATTGCACTATATAGTGTGATCAGATTGTCAAAAAATTAATAAATTGGAAAACCTGAGGGTTATTCCTCATTTTTCTTTGTTTGCATTTTTTAAGCATCTCCATTCTTCTTTGACGATTGTGAATGTGCTACTTATAGAATGTTTAATAGTGTGATCACATTGTCAAAAGGTTAATAAATTGGAAAACCCAAGGGTTATTCCTCATTTCTCTTTCTTTGCATTTTTTAAGCATCTCTGTTCTTCTTTGATGAGTGCAAATGTGCTACTTGTAGCATATTACATCACCAAATTATGTGAAAAAGTATATCTACATCATCAAAAATCATAAATGTATGGAAGCGATATGATTTTTAACCATTTGTTTGCTAAATTTTATGTTTTTTTTTATCACTTTTAATTTTGATTTGTTTAGTTTTTTAAACTACTATTGTTATTTATTAGGTAATGTAAAAAATGCACCATCTAATCCTCTTGAAAACAATGTACTGCAAAACTAACCAATCCAAAAATATCCACCAACAAACCCTCCACAAAATGAACCTCAAAAACCTCCTAATGAATTAGAAAAACTTCCAAGACCTCCACAACTCAAAACATCTCCTCTACGGACCAAAGAAAAATTATTGAATAAAATTGAAAAAGGGAGAATTGAATTAGAATCAATTTATGGGGAGGCTAAAGAATTTGGATCATAATAATCTTGGTAGGGAACAATTGGCAAACCCCATTCAGACTATTGTGAATCATGTAGCATCTATTAGTGGCTAGTTGAATCTATGATATAGTAAGAGAGAAGAATTATGTTGATAATTTTTCATGTGAAGATGTTCAAAAGGAGAAAATTACAAAAGATGACATATGTTCTTTTTTTAGAAAGTTAGAAGAACAAAAAACCCTGAGAACTACAACTAAAAGGTTCCTCATCCATTGGTGCATTAATGAAGGTATAAAAATTAATTTTTGGGATAGATGGTGGATGATGTTTGATTCCCATCCTTGTAATAATCATGAGGTTCTAAAGTATGTCTTAATGAAATTGTATTGTGAGTTTATCCTTGGGGAGATCCCCAATTGTCTTGATATGCTAGATTCTTATGGTAGAGATGGGAGGTCATCATTTGAGTTTTATGCCTAAGTTGGTCAAAATTTCCACCAAATTATAGTTTCCTAATTTCTATATATATATATATATATATATATATATATATATATATATATATATATATATATATATATATATATATATATATATATATATATATATATATATATATATATATAGAGAGAGAGAGAGAGAGAGAGAGAGAGAGAGAGAGAGAGAGAGGATAACCACATAAAGATACAAGAGATTTGCCTAAAACCATGATAGCTAACTGATAAATGATACCATTATTGTGATTAGGCACATCATACGCATCTATGGAATTTTTCTAAAATAAGAATATTCTTCAAGGGAACATAGCCTATGGTACTCAACCTTAGTTGTATTGAGTGTAAAGTAGATTCTATAGCCCTTTCACCCTTTACTTGCTTAGTAATTTGACCAACTTAATAGATTTAAGGAAAAAGATGAGTGTTTAATGATGCAAGCGATGGTTCCTTTTCTCCATATTTATATCATTATATTACTTCAGCGATATATGTATAAGATGCTATAGAGATGGTGGAAAGTGTGACAATTACATTTGGTTATTGTCGCCTATTCCTAGTTTGCTTGAGTTGTTGTGTATCAAAATGGATAAGGATATCTTCTTATTTTAATGGAAAATTATATTGGACCAGAGGTTCAAAGAAGAGGAACAATTAGACACAATTTTAATTAAAGATAATAGTCATATGAAATGAAACAAAAACATCTATCAAGTTCTAGAGAAAGACACTTCTATGCTTAGGCATGAACATAAGCCAAAATCTGTGAGACCAAGCATTGGAGAAATTAAAAGGAAAATACCAGATTAGTTTCTAGACTATATAGTAACTTATTCCCAATCCCAAAATCTTGCCAATGGTCTCTTTTCCTTGTCAAGTATTGCCTCCAATTGCATACTAAGATTTGGTTTAAAATAATAAAAGAATGACAACAGGAAAGGTGCTATTTTTTTTCTACCATACTCAATCTCTATTATGCAAGTGTCAAAAATAATATGAGGTTTATATTAGATTGCTTCATTTTGAAATAGGCTATTGCAATTTTTCTAAGTTTAATACTAGAGAGTTTCAATCTTTGGAGTATTTATGCCCTCTTTGTTTTGGGTATTGAATTTGTAGTAAGTCTCATGGTAAGATTTCCCATGCTAAGGTGTTTATTCATTATACTTTGTGGCTACTCTTGCATCAAGATTTTGAATTGGTGAAAATTTTCATGTCATAGTATTTTTCATTTTAATTGGGGTATCATTCCAAGTAGTAAACTTTAGAGAGTCTATTATCTACTTCATGTTTATCAAACATGGTTGAGTTTAGTATCAAGCTTATATCAAATTAACTCCAAGCTTCACACATCATTTAAATCTCAAGAATCTCTAAATTTAATACTTAAGTCAAAGGGAAGTCTCTATATTTTTAATCAGACATTTATTGGAATTACAATAGGAAAGGTAAACTCTAGGAGTGGGGGGGTGGTGGGGGGAGGTATCCATGTTTTAAACTTTAATCCATAAAAACATTCACCACACATCCATCCCATAATTCAATAAGTAAACTGAATTAGAAGATTTCAACACTCTGTTAGAAGTGTGCTTGGTTAAAGGAATTCAACTTACAATTAAGTAAGAACCTTTTTAGAGAATTTAAATATAGCCTATTAGGAATACTCTATTAAGAGATTTAACTTATTCACCTATTAGAATGTCTCAACATTGATCCTACAATTAGCACTCTATTCCTTGATGCTAGATCACCTCTACACTAATGTGTACTTGATCCTTCTTGATCAAATGTCTCTCTACTATTCACTATTTCCTCCCTTTGTTCTCCTTTAAGTGATTATGTAATGCAATTTAGATCATAATACCTTGGTCACCATGAATGTCCTATTTGTGCATGCAAACTCTCCTTCTTTCTCCTTGATCAATCATCCATTTCCTCCTTAAAGATTAGGGTTTTTCCTCCTTAAGAATACCTACGTGACTTAAGGTTAGGTATGAATCAACGGCTGTGATTCATCCATATTTCCACTTAAACCTTCCCTTTACCTAATTCTATGTATACAATAGATAGGGATTCCAACTTAATATTCATCCTTATCAACAAAATATCATAATTCAATCCTTAAGCTAGCCCAAAAATAGTTTACATAGTAGTTTGTGCCAATACAAACAACTATGACAAAACTATGTTACTCAGCATCTGAAGTCCCTAGTGCTCAACACTAACTATAACTTCAATACTATCGCTCGACATCTAAATGACTCAGCATGCACTGGTTGCTTGAATCTTGAATCACTTGGTACATACTATCTACTCGGTACTTGAGTGACTCAGCACTCACTATTTACATGTTGTGCTCAACATATGTTACTTGTTTGACATGAACTAAGTAAATGATTTAAGTTTATAGATACACACTTGTCAAAACCAATCTGAGATTAACAATCTCTCCCTTTGACATGAGTATCAAAAACACTTTGTCATACATTAATACTCTCATTCTTATGAGTATAACATAGATGACTATTCGACTTCCATACAAAATTCCAAAATGTTAAAATTTTGAAACATGACTTACACCTCAAAATCTTATAACTCCCCCTGAGGTGTTTGATCTATTCTCTATTGTACTTTATATCAAAATATTTCTCATACTAAGTAGATTTGCATCAACTAATACTCTTTATGTGTTCTTACTCCCTCTTTATTCTGCTTGCTTACTCCCATTACCCTTACTCCCCCTTTTTGACATTGATGTCAATAGGTTATACACCTATAGTGTATTTGTCCAACAAGGATTTATGGACCTCAAGTATAATTTTAAGAGCTACGTCCCAATTATCACAAGCTACCTCCAAAGACTTAATTTGGATTGCTAGCTCAGCAGCAAGGTTTACTAAGCCATCTAATGTAGAAAGATTGGGGTCTTTTTTCATAAGTGTTTTGGCATAGCCTAGCTCCTTGTGTAAAATCTCCATGTGAGGAGTCAATGTAGACTAGATGTTGATTAGTTTAGCCCTTATATTGGCTTCATCTACTTGTAATGTTGCTAACTAACTTTGGGATTTCACTAGGGTCCTAAAGTGTTTCTCATTTTGAGCTGGAGCCATGGGAAATTTTACACTATATGACCGCATTTGGATCTTCAAACTTAGGATGTGATTCCTTATCTCTTCTGTCAAGAGTGTAGGATTACATAGTTTGGTGTAGAAAGAGAAAATGTTCTCTAGTACCTTCTTCAAACTATCTATCTTAGTTGCCAATGCAACTTGTGCTAGTGCAATATCATTAGATATCTTCTCATTCACCTTGTTTTGAAACTTCTTCTTAGACCATTCTAATTGTTTGACATTAGTATCTAGGTCTGTGTCACTTACTCTTTCCAGTATATTGGTCAATTGTTCAATGATAGGCTTTGTTTCATTTAGAGTAGGTAGACTAGATGCATCTAAGAAAATCTCTTTGATATCAATCAAAGATTTCTTCTACCTATGTTCCCTTCTGAGTAGTTCTTGATGTTTCTTCTTTTCTAGGGCCTCTTGTAGTATAACCATATGCTCAGTTGTTATTGTTGAATAATAAAATTTGGCCAATAAAATCTCTTCATCTAGGCTAACATCTATGTAAGTAATTACCTCTTCTACCTTAGATGAGCTAGGACTTGGCACTAAATATTGTAATGGTGTAGCATCTGTGCTCAACCTCTAAAGAGTTTGAATAGAAAGAGTACTAGATTCTGGTAATGTCACCAGTGCTTGGATTGCTTGGGTGTCAAACTCATCTCTTTAGACTTGTCCTTTTTTTCCTCTTTGATTTTAGTTGCACCTTGATCTTGTGTTGGAGGTTTAGGTGTATCTACCTAGCCTTTTTGGCTGTGTCCCATCATTTATTGGTGTTTCCACCTTCTATTCTCCAACTATCTCAACCTTTTCTTTTTCAGGTTCTTGTATATTTTTTGAGACTGGAGTACCTTCCATGAGCATACTAATAGTACAACCTAATGTCTCCTTCCTTTGTATACAACTGTGGGTTGTGAAGGTGGTAAAATTGTGACTTGAGGAGTGAATGTAGGTGTTTCTTGTGTTCTCACTTCCTCCCTTGCAGTTATAGTCTCTAACTTCTGAATTTCATCTACACTCACTAGTATAGGGTTGTTATATAATTTGGCCTAGAGAGTAGATTGGATAAGTATCCTTTTCAAATCTTCCTTTGTTAGGGGATTGATGTTCTAACCAATAGTATCAGAAACATCCTCTACTATGATAGTTTTAATGTTTTCACTTATCACCTATGGAGGGTTGGCACTCAGCATTTGTGTATCTTGTGCACTCTATTCTGGTTGCTACTCTTCCTCAGCTTGTGCCTAATTATTAACATTCATATTAGTACCTCCCTCAACTATGCCTTGTTCATTGTTATCTTCTTCATCTTCTCCTACCTCAATGGGTGTCTAATCATCTTCTTTTGATGTTGTCAATCCATAAGTTAATTTCTACGTTTGTTTAGACTTCTTTACAACTTCCTCTATATTTTTCTTTGATATGTTGATTGCACTAGTGTTATCACAATGCATCTCTATTGGCTCTTTGATTTCAACCTTCATTCCTTCCAAAAATTGTTTGAACCCAACAATGTTAGAGAAATTCACTACTGTTGCTACATATTATGCTTCTATTGTTGATTGAGATGTATAGTTTTGCTTCTTGCTTGTTCGAGATACCAACCTTTTACCAAGAAATAATGCTCCACCACTAGTGGTTTATTTTTCATCAAGATTTCTTGCCCATCAGCATTAGTAAATACTTTTAGGTCAAGGTTGCCTTCAAGTTTGTACCATAAGCCATAGTCTTTAGTACCTTTTAGATATTTCAAGATTCTTTTTATTCCCATCATGTGGTTTTCTCTAGGTTTAGTTGAGAATCTTGTCACCATCCCAACTACTAGGGCAATATTAGGCATTGTATGTACTACATATTGTAATTTTCCAATCATTGATTTGTATAAAGTCTGAACTACTTCTTTGGAGCTATCTTCTTTTGTAAGCATAAGTCCAGTACACATCAGGGCTCCAACTAGTTTTGAATCTTCCACTCCAAATTTCTTGAGTATCTCTTTGATATACTTAGATTGAGTGATATAGATACCATTTTTGTTCTACTATATCTACAATCCAACAAAGAATTTTATTTCACCAAACATGGACATTTCAAATTCTTTATTCATTTGTTCTAAAAATGTTTTCCATATGTCATCATTTCCTATGAAAGGAGTATCATCCAAAAATATTTCTACCAACACAATCTTCTTATCTGGTCCTTCCTTGAAATGCAAGCTATTGTTATCATTTGTTCTTTGAAAACCAATAGGTATCAAATAGTTATGTAATCTTTCATACTAGGGTCTAGGAACTTATTTTAGACCATATAGGGCTTTGTGTAATTTGCAGACCATGTCCCTTTTGTTAGGATCAAAAAAACCTTTTGGCTATTCAATGTAGACTTCCTCATAAAGAATTCCATTCAAGAATGCAGATTTAACATCCATCTAATTGTTGGAATAATGATACATTTGTCATTAGTTACAACACTTATTTGATTCTGTGATGCATGATGATGTAGGAGCATTTTACATGGGAAAATTAAATTATTAGAAAAAAAAAAAAAAAAAAAAGAGAGAAAAAAAAAAATTTAAAAAAAAAAAAAAAAAAAAAAAAAAATTATGGAGGAGAGAGAAAGTGACGAAAATGGAAGGAAAATAATTAAAAATAGAAAATAGGAAAAGTGGAGAAAAGAGGAATTTCTATTTTCAAGGTGCATGGGTGGCATAAATAGAAAAATAATAAAAATAGTTGTCATTCCATTAATCGAGGTGTATAGGTGGCAATTTAGAAGTTTGTGGAAAGATCCTTAAATCATGTATTTAATATTTGTTGGGTGCTTAGTTGTATTTGGGTGGGAATTTAATATTTATTTAAAGGTAGTTGTAATTACCTTTTATCCCACATTGGTTGTGTTTGTAATGTCTTGGGTTAGAAGTGCCTATTTAAGAAAGGCCTATTATCATTTGTAATCAAGTTCAAGAAGTTCAAGGAATGGAAGCTCTTCTAAAGGAAGTTCAAGGAATGGAAGCTCTTCTAATGGAAGTTGGAGAAATAGAAGCTCTTCAAGACAAGCTCTTCAAGTAGAAGTTCTTGCATTGTAAGCTCTTTGTATGTAATCTCTTGTAGTGAATTTCAAGTATTAATGGATGATGCTTTATGAAGCATTTTTTTGTCATCTCTCTATCTCCATCTTGTTGCATTTTTTTTGGTTGTGAGTTGGTACGGGTGGTGTGGCTCGTCATCATTCTGAATGCTTACCGAGTTCATCACTCAGTTTACAGTTCATATCAAGCATTCGTTGGTTACCAAGTATGTTCAACAGTATTTACCGAGTCAGGAAGGTAAACAAAGGTTTTAGTGTTTACCGAATCAGAAAGGTAAATGAAGGTTTTTGGTGTTTACCGAGCCAAGAAGGTAAACGAAGGTTTTAATGTTTACTGAGTCAGAAAGGTAAACGAAGGTTTTAATGTTTACCGAGTCAGAAAGGTAAATGAAGGATTTAGTATTTACCGAGTCAAGAAGGTAAATGGAGGTTTCAGTAATTACCAAGACAAAATGGTAAAAGAAGTATTCAGTGCTTACCAAGTGAATCGAAGGAGTTAGTTTCTACCAAGTGACATAATGTTTATCGAGTCACCAGTGGTTACCAAGTTCCAAGCTACTCAGAGTGATTAGTATGGACCGAGCCCCTACCTCTACCGAGTGCATGACGATGCCGTGTAATGTAGTGGATGCCGAGTGTCAAAAGGTCACCGAGTGAGTTTGAGGAACCTGAGTTTTCTACTATCTGGCCGACTCAGTAATGTTTTGTCCACTTGTGTTTGGCTGACCTTGTTGCTGTAAATATTGGAATGGTATATATGTAATGTATTGTGACATTTGCAAAAAAAAGGAAAAGAAAATAGATATGATGAAGAGAAGTAATAGTGAAGTAAGAGCGAATTGAAAGAGAATCAACAGCGGAGTATTCAACAAGGTTATCAAGGAGTAGCAAAGATATATCCATCACATCAAGTGATCAATACATAAGATCTAATCAGCAAACCAGTTGTAACTAGATCCACTACTTCATCCTAATAGGTGAATCAGTTTTGTAAATCCTTTAACAGGGTAGACTTAATAGTATTTTGTAAATCTCCTAATAGAGTGCATACTTCATTGTATGTTTCTAAATCCTCTAACAAGGTGGATCTAGCAGTCCTACTTGCTCCTAACAGGGCAGATCGCTAGAAGTGATCACTGTAAGCCTTAACTAGCCAACTTTATACTGTAGTATTGAAGTTTCGTGGGCATCATCCCCACCCCAATTTTACTTTCAATTTGAAAGGTTTTTGGGTCACCAAATCAGTGTGTTAATCTTTTTCATGCATACAGTAAAGTAGATGAATGAATGGTGAATTTATTATTATGCTGAATTGGTTTAAATTTTAAAGCTTACTAATTCACCCCTCCCCTCTCAGTAACCTTGTTAGTCCTGAATATTTCCAACAATTGGTATCAGAGCTTTGTGGTTCTCAGGACAGAGCTTGACAGCTTGAGCAAAGATCAAGGACAATGGAGATATTTAGACTTGACAAAACTATTGAAAATGAGAAGCTAGATTTGGAGATGGCCATGGTTCAACTCAAAGAAGCAAAGGAACATCTTTCTCAATCCCTAAAAAGAAGAAAGGAACTTGCAAGACAAATAAATGACCATTTTTATGTTGAAGAAAGGATTGAAGATTTGTTACCATCAAGTAATACAGAAGAAGCTGACAAAGCAATCAAAGAACTTCTAGAAAAGAATGGATCACTGCAAGAAGAAATAAGAAAGCTTAAAATAGAGCAAGAAATAAAGTCAATTAGGCTATGTGAAGTTTTCGAACAAAGAAAAAAAGCACAAGAAGAATTGGAAGATAGAAGTCATGAAACTCAAAATCAATCCCTTGAACATGAAGATCTAGCAGATCAACTATCCAATGCAAATGAAGAAATCAGGATTCTTAGAGCACAAAATGAAAGTCTACAGAATGACTTAAGAACTGAGAGAAAAATCAATGAAAGCTTGGAAAATGATCTAAATATTGAAAAGAAATTCAATGAAACGATGGTGAAATCTCAAGTAGACATGAGTCAATTGAATCAGCAAAATGAGCAGAATTTTTATAAGCAAAAGGGTAAAGCTGGTCTTGGATACAAGAAAGAAGGTGAATCTTCTGAACAAAGTACCCAAAGGAATCAAAGACCCACTTGTAATCATTGTGGCAAGATAGGTCATACATCTAAAAAATGTTGGAGTAATGGTAAAGGTAAATTCAATGGAAAATGTTTCAATTGCAATCAGCATGGTCACAAAGCCAATGAATGCAAGGAGAAACCAAAGTTTGAAGGCAAGTGTCACAAATGCAAGAAACAAGGACATAAGGCATCTGAATGTAGATCAAAATCACTCAATCTAGCAGAAAAAATTGTCAAAGCAATATTTGGTTGGGATTACAATACTTGGTGTAGATGTCACTATTGTGGAGAATATGGACACATAGGAACAAACTGTAGAAGGCATCACCTAAGGAAGAAAGATACAACCATAAGATGCTATACTTGTACTGAACTTGGTCATATAGCCAAGAATTGCATGAATATAGGAAATGTTGAAGATGAAAAGAAAACTAGAGCTGATAATATTCGAAAGCAAATAAAACAACAGTGGATTCCTAAGTCTACTGAGCAAGAAAATTCAAATGATGGAAATGTCACTCTAAGAATGGGTGACTCCACCATTCCTAATTAGACTTATCAAGAAGGATAAGGGACTGCATCTTCAAGCCATATCCTAAGCATTTCCAGAAAGAAGGAGTGGAAATGATAAATCAGTAATTGCAGATACAAGTCATAATTCACAGTGTTGCATCTACCGAGTAAGGTTGATTTTGAGACTTTACCGAGCTTGGTCGGGAAGATAAGAAAGTTTTGTGTTCACCGAGTTGCAAGGTTTATCGAGTAAGTCGGTGACCATTTATAAAACCCTAATTCTCAGTTACCTTTGTACCCAAGCATTAATGACAAGATTTTGATCAAAAGGGCAGAATTTGATCTCATTTTTCATCGTGAATTCAGAGTTCACAGAGAAAATATATTTTCAAGTGCATCCAAGCGAGTTCAAGTGATTTGAAGCAATTTTCCAGCAAACAAATTGTGTTATGAAATCATTCTCTCACCGAGTAGCAATGGCATCCACAAGCACCAGTGGTAGCAAGGCAAAGAAAGTTTCTGAAATGCTTGTGAAGGGAGTCAAATGGAAGGCGCCCAATTTCAAAATTGTTCCTGCCATCACTGACTCACTCGACCCGCATGGAGCTCAATCACAGATCCCTCCAAAGGTACTTCTAATCAATGATATTCGTACTCATTTCAAGTGTACTATGCAAGAAATAGGGACACTAGATATGGATAGTACCCTAGCCGAGTTATGCATGGATGGAACCCTAAAACCCGAGTTCAAACATTTGGAAACCAAAGGTTTAACCCATATCCCGCATCTGCCAAGGAGTTTCCAAGTAAAATGGGTAAGGTATATCTTAAGCCGTGTGCATAATGGACAATTTTGGTTAGAACAACCCATCCTCATAACAAAGAAGATGATCCACAAGATCACGGGCTTACCAATGTTGACCAAAGCCAAAACCACCAAAACCCTAGGTCGAGATGACCTCCAAAAATTAACCCAAGCTGAATGGGATGGCAGAGGTTTAAAGCTCAACAATGTTTTAGATATAGAATAGAAATTTGGTATTTGTGTTATTGCATACAAACTGTATAGTTCCAGCAGGCTGAATAGTGTACCCTGCGAGGCTGTAGATTTGGCATATAAAATTGTAAAGAAAAATATGGAGTTTGACCTAGCTGATGTGCTATTAAAACAATTGAATAAAAACATGGATAGCATAAGGACTGCAAAGACAAACCCTTGTAAATTTGGCTCTTTGCTAGTTTGTTTATTTTTCTATGTACAAAAATTCTTTCCATCTAAAGGTGCAATTGTATGGAGGAAAGATACTCCAATTTTGTATCAAATAAACAAATTCATAGCAGAAATGGGTATAAATTTTGATAAGGTAATGGATAATTATTTTGAAGATTTCAAGGAAAGGATGAACAACAGGTTCAGGATACCTCCAAAACTTGTTTCAAGGAAAGGATGAACAATAGGTTCAGGATACCTCCAAAACTTGTTGAAGAGTATAAGGATGATGTCTGTTTCATGGTTGACTATGACAGAGTCTACATCTAGGTAGTCAAGCCCTGAGTGGCATGGGTAAAACCATTGCCCTATGAGCTAAATATTGATGATGCCAAAGATATCATTGAGGCACTGGTAAATGAACCAGTGGATCCCAAGTTGCCTGCATTTGGAACCTATGAAGAGGCAAAGGTTAGAATAGAGCTTGAAATCAAGCTTCCTCAAGCAATCTCTAAAGGCAGGAGAAAGATAGAAAAGCTAAAAGCTGATACTGGACCTCTCATGATAACAGAAGGGAGAGGAGAAGAAGAAAAGGAAGAAGAAGAAGAAGAGCCTCAATGAAAGAAAGGTAAGGTGACTATCACCAAACCTACAAAGCAAACCACTGCAGTATTCTCCAGGAGAACAAGATAGGGAAAGAAGGAACTTGTATTTGTTAAGCCTCCACTCACCTTTGAAGCAAGACTAAAGAAATTAGATGAAGGAGGTAGCTTCACAAACTTCAAAGCATTAAAGTTCGAAACCAGAACAGAACAGGAGAAAATGCAGATTGAGGATCTAGTACTGAACAAAATGGGAAAATGGAAATACTCCCCGGACCAGATAGCCTCTTAGATCTCCAAAGAGCTATTGAAAAGATTGCAACCAAGATGGAAAGCTGCAACCAAAATTGTCAAAGACATTTATGAGCAAACCCTGAGGAATCTCTTGCCAAATCTCTCTAATGCTGAAGTGAAGAAATCACTGAAAGATCACGAAGGCAATATGATGATTAGATTCCACACTTGTTTGATACTTGTCAAAGATATTGAGCATGTGGTAAATGATGCTACAAACATGTGGAAAAACATCTATCATCTACACAAACCCAGTGAGGATACTGTTGAAATCACAGACAATGACAGCAGTGATGAAAATGATGATGATGATGAGGGTGATGACATTGAAGAAATACCAGAAGACCTACAATCAATAATGTTAGAAGTTGAAGAAGAAGCTAGAAAAGAAATTGAGGAAGAAGAAACTGAAAGAGAAATGGAGGAAGAGGCCACCTCTACTGGTGAGATTGTGAGCTCAATAGCCTCATCAATTGATCAATCTCCACCTGTCTCCTCTCAGCTCCAAGTTTCTGCAATGCAAGTGCCAAGCACTTCATCTACCGAGCTAGCAGTCACTTCTTCAATTATCGAGCTTCCAAGCACATCATTAGCCACCGAGTCATCCACTGCAACAGCTACTTCATCGAGTATATCTCTTCCACCTGCAGCTTGTACAATAAGTCTTCCCAATTTCTTACCAATTTTATCTTCCTCAGCCACATTGGCCCCAATTTTTGCTCCAGTCAGTTCTCCAACTATAAATATACCAGTATGTACATCATTTTTGAGTAGTACATCATTTTTGGGAAGTACATCAAGTTTTGATACAACCAACACTTCTCTTAGTTTACCTTTAGTTGGTCCCATTCTAGTTTTAACAACCAGTCCAACATCATCAACTATTGTTTCAATTTCAAAGGGAAAAGGTGTAGTCACTGCAAAAAAACCAAAGAGATACATGTTTTCCAGTAAGGCAGTAGATGAAGAAATAGATCTAGATAAGGACATTGTCATTCCTAAAATAGATCTAGATACTACATCAGTTGATGAAATGAGAATGATCAGTCAGCTATTAGAGCAGAAGGCCAGGCAAAAATAGCTCAGGGATGAAAGAGACCAGGAGTATAGCATTATTGAAAGTGCTAAAAATATAATAACAGAGGCTATAGGTGTTGATGTGGATTCATCTCAACACATTTTGTTACAACTAGAAGAAGCGGTGAATAAATTCAATGAGGATACCTCCGGCCAAGAAAAATTGATTGAAAAGGCAGAGAAGAAATTTGACAATAAGGTGCTTGAGCACATTGCTCAGCATATTGCATTAAAATAGGTTGAATTAACCTCAATTTTGTCTGACATTGAAAATTCTTTTAATGATGTAACCTCACTTTTTGCAAAACTTTGTGATGTTACCGAGTATACAAAGGAAGTAAAAGAAAAGTTGAATAAAATTGATGCGGATATAAAGGTCAGTATCCAAATGCTGCAATCTGACCACAGTGCAACTCCATCCCATCATCTGAGAATCAAATTTTTGTCAGAGAAACAGGTAGAATTACTGAGAGAGGAAGCAAGGATCAGGTCTACTCTGATTGACATCCAGAATATGATCCTTCCTGTCATGAACACAATGCAGAAGCACATTGCATATTCAAAAACATTGATCCATGACAATAATTTCTCTGTTGCAAACCATGTGATTGAACTTTCTGCAGAAGTTCAAGTAGCTCTCTCCACATGTAAAATCCTGCAAGACAATTGGGATAAAACTCTGCAACTAATTCTTCAGGTACATTCTGAGTTTATCACACATTTTGGTGTCTCCATGTAATACAATTTTTTTAATTCTTTGGCATTATTGTCAAAAAGGGGGAGAAAGTAATATATAGAAGAAAATCAGACACGAAAGGGGAGAAGGTAATAAAGTAATAAAGAATAAACTCATATAACTCATGTAAAAACCTTGTGTATAATGTATGGGGGAGTTATATGTAAGGTAGCCCATGTATATTCAGCACAACAGAATCAAATCAGTTTTGTCAGATCTTGTATATAAATTTTGGCTTATAAGTGTTTTTGTCACTAATGCCAAAGGGGGAGATTGTTGGAATAATGATACATTTGTCATTAGTTACAACACTTATTTGATTTTGAATGCTTATCAAGTTCATCACTCAGTTTATAGTTCATATCGAGCATTCATTGGTTACCAAGTATGTTCAGCAGTATTTACCGAGTCAGGAAGGTAAACAAAGGTTTTAGTGTTTACCGAGTCAGAAAGGTAAATGAAGGATTTAGTATTTACCGAGTCAGGAAGGTAAATGAAGGTTTCAGTAATTACCAAGACAAAAAGGTAAAAGAAGTATTTAGTGCTTACCAAGTGAATCAAAGGAGTTAGTTTCTACCGAGTGACACAATGTTTACCGAGTCACCAGTGGTTACCAAGTTCCAAGCTACTCAGAGTGATTAGTATGGATTGAGCCCCTACCTCTACCGAGTGCATGATGATGCCGTGTAATGTAGTGGATGCCGAGTGTCAGAAGGTCATTGAGTGAGTTTGAGGAACCTGAGTTTTCTACTATCTGGCCGACTCAGTAATGTTTTGTCCACTTGTGTTTGGCCGACCTTGTTACTGTAAATATTGGAATGGTATATATGTAATGTATTGTGCCATTTGCAAAAAAAAAAAAAAAAAAAAAAAAAAGATATATATATATATATAGATATATTGAAGAGAAGTAATAGTGAAGTAAGAGCGAATTGAAAGAGAATCAGCAGTGGAGTATTCAACAAGGTTATCAAGGAGCAGCAAAGATATATCCATCACATCAAGTGATTAGTACATAAGATCTAATCAGCAAACCAGTTGCAACCAGATCCACTGCTTCATCCTAACAGGTGAATCAGTTTTGTAAATCTTTTAACAATGTAGACTTAACAGTCTTTTGTAAATCTCCTAACAGAGTGCATACTTCATTGTATGTTTTTAAATCCTCTAACAAGGTGGATCTAGCAGTCCTACTTGCTCCTAACAGGGCAGATCACCATAAGTGATCACTGTAAGCCTTAACCGGCCAACTTTATATTGCAGTATTGAAGTTTCATGGGCATCATCCCCACCCCAGTTTTACTTTCAATTTGAAAGGTTTCTAGGTCACCAAATCAGTGTGCTAATCTTTTTCATGCATACAGTAAAGTAGATGAATGAATGGTGAATTTTTTATTATGCTGAATTGGTTTAAATTTTAAAGCTTACTGATTCATCCTGAATATTTCCAACACCAATATACTTTGAATCCTTCATGAGGTGCATAAGCTAGTAAAGTCCTAAAACCTTCTAATTTTGCAACAGGGGAAAAAGTTTCACCATCATCAATCCCTTCTTCTTGAGAATAGCCTTTACATACCAATCTTCCTTTGTTTCTTGATACTTTTCCATCTTCATTCAGCTTATTTCTGAATACCCATTTTGTTCCAATCACATTTTTATCTTTGGGCCTAGGTACAAGAGTCCAAGTTTTATTCTTTTCTATTTGTTCTATTTTTTCGTTCATAGCCTCAATCCAACTTTCATTTTTCCAGTGCATCTTTAAAAATTCTAGGTTCAAATTCAACAAGTAAACATGTATCTTTTAGTTTCCTACTTGTTATTATTCCATTTGATGTGTCACCAATTATCTAATCAGGTGCATGATGCCTTCTAACATATTTAGCCAATACAAGTTCTTTGACTTTTGAATGAATTGTACCATCTTCATTTTGAATCTCAACTTCAGACTCAGGTTCTTCTATCTTTGGCTCAAGTTCCTCAGACTTGATATGCACTAACTCAATAGCCTCTAAATGTGACTCGGGTCCTTGTGACTCAGTTTGCACTTCCTACAACTTGGTAACTATTGGAGACTTGGAGAGCTCAAGAGATGAAGTCTCCTTTTTGTAAAATGTGTTTGGCACTGTATCAAGTTCATAGTAGAAAAATCTTTTGTAATCTTTTGGCTCCTTTTTACTTTCTTCTTCACTCTTTTTTGCAAACTCATCATTTCTCACATGTGCACTTTCTATGATTTTGTGAGTGGACAAATTTAGACATTTGTATGCTTTACTTCTGTAGGAATATCCTAGAAATATACCTTCATCACCTTTTACATCAAATTTTCCTTTCCTAGATTCTTTCAAGATATAACATTTGCTACCAAATACTTCCAAGTAACTTACATTGGGTTTGTAGCCATACCATAGTTCATAGGGAGTTTTGTTTGAGTCCTTCAACTAAACTCAGTTCAAAGTATGAAATACAGTGTTGATAGCTTCCTTCGAGTATTTGATAGCAACATTCTTTTCAATCATTAGTGTCCTTGCACAATTCATGATGGATCTATTTCTTCTTTCAACTATTCCATTCTGCTCAAGAGTACCAGGGACTGATACTTGTCTTTTGATTCCTCTTTCAATGCAAAAATTGTTGAATTCATTTGAGATGAATTCACCACCTCTATCTAATCTTAAGCATTTCAATCCTTTTCTAGTTTCCTTTTCTACTCTAGCCTAATACCATTTGAATTTCTCAAAAGCTTCTAATTTTTCTTTCAGATACATAATAGTCACCATTTTAGAACAATCATCAACAAAAACAATAAAAAATAATTCTCCACTATAATTTTCTATTCCAATGGGTCCACACAAATCAATATGCACAATTTCCAAGAAATTTGGCAATTTTTGCATAATCCAACATCAGGTTTCTTCAAACTATGAAGACCTCTTACTCTTCTGAGTTTTCTTATCTTGACCATATTATCAAAGTTTACATGACATAGGTTTTTATGCCATAGCCAACTTTCTTCTACTTGTGCAATAAAATATGAGCGATCACCAAGATCAAGATAAAATATATCACCTTTTGTTTTCCTACCTGATCCAATCAGATTTCCTTGGTTATCTAGTAATCTTTCCTTGCCATTAATGAACTCTACCCTGAATCCAATATTGTTCAGTTGTTCCACACTTAGTAAGTTATGTTTTACTATTTCAACCCAATAGGCATTATCACATACAAGTTCATTGGTTAATGAGATATGGCCTTTTTTTTTTTAATGCAGCAAGGTTCATTGTTTCCAAACCTTACACTACCTCCATCATAGTGTTTAAAATGTTCAAACTTAGATTTATCTCCAGTCATATGGTGAGAACATCCACTAGCTATGGTCCATATGTCATTTTTGCTAATGTGAGAGACAAGTGTCATCTTATCTCCTTCATCATCACATTCATCTTTTACAACAATATACACTATTATTAGAATCTTTAATCATAAAAAAAGTTTTCTTACCTTTGTTTTGTAGGATTTGTGACCTTTGAATTCCTTCTTGCCTTTGTACTTGAGGCTTTTCTTCTCTTCCTTGCCTTCTTTGTTTGGACACGTAGCAGCAATATGACCAATTTTGTCACAAGAGAAATAGATTAAAGTAATTTTACCTTTGTACTTTTTTCTACTCCTAGAATATTTCTTTGCAAGTAGAGCTTCAACAATTTCAAGATCACTATCAACACTTTTTTCTGTTTCTTCCTCACTTTCTAATTGATTATCTTCTATTTTCTTGCCCTTTTCTTTGAGTGAGAGTTTAGCTTAAAATGTAGACTCAATATTTTTGGAAGCAAGAACATAGTTGTCAAAGTTGTCTAATTCAAACAATTTCAATCTTTCTACTAGGGCATCCAAGCTTATCTTGTTATTTGGATCGCATCTCTTTTCTAGAATAGTCGATACTCTGATTGCATAGATGGGATGAAAAGTTCTAAGTATTTTACTTACAACAATTTTTTAATTTATTTCTCCTCTAGATGTTCTAATTGCACTAACACTGGCCTTAATTCTTTCCACATATTTTCCAACCTTTTTATCTTCTCTCATTCTCATTTGACTAAATTGTCCTCCAAGGCTTTTTGCTTTGGCTCTTCTTACATTGTCATCTCCTCCATAGATTTCTTTTAGTTTGTTCCACATATCAAAAGTAGTCTTACAATCTTTGACCTCATCAAATTTAGTATAACTAAGAGTAGATGCAATACCAATCATCATGATGTTATGGTTCTTTTTCTTAACAATATCTTCAATTGATAATGTTCTAGTGGGAGTTTTATATTCTTCATCAAGTTATTTGCATCCTAAGTCATTGATGGTAGCCTGATGAAACCTCATAAGTCCTTGCCATGCTACAAAGTTGTCTATGTTCAGCTTTGAAATCTCTCTTTTGTAAGACATCCTCATCTTTAGCTTAGGTCCTTGAAACCTTCTCTATAAGCACCAAAAGCTCTAATACCAATTGTTTGAAATATAAGAGGAGCAACTGAGAGGGGAGGGGTGAATTAGTTACTACTAAAATATTTCTAGATCCCTTAGATGTCAAATAAAATTCAGAATAATAAAACTAATTTATGTTGATACTCATTAAGCATACATAAATTGTTGTAGCTTGGTAAATGCAGAGTGTGATTAACTTAATCAGATCTTAAGATGTTATTTGTAATTTATTTGCAAGCATGAAAGAAATAACATGAACACATAAGAAACCAAGATTTAACATAGAAACCCAATTTGGGAAAAACCACCAAATGCAACTAGTTACAGTTTTTCACTCTTCTGAAGTGAGCCCTATTAGGAGCCAACCTTGTTAAAGGTTACAAAACACACGGTTAGCTATGACCCTATTAAATGATTTAATCAACCTATTAGGAGTGGCCTTGAAAGAGGTCTTGAAATAATTCAATGGAATTGCCACCTTGTTAGAGGATTTACAAATGGTTGTTAAACCATCTCTGTTGAGAGATTTTAGATCACTACTACAATGATTAGAGAGTAACAATGAAATGATCTAATTGTGATGCAACTAAATTGCTAATTATAGATCTCTATTCTAGTTCATACTTGATCCTTCTTGATCAAATAATACTTTTCTGCTCCACAAGGATACCTGCTTATCCTTCATGTTTGCTTCCTTTCTCTCTTTCTCTTTCGACTTATTCAACTTGCATACCACTCTTTGAAATCACAACTTGACCTTTTACTTATACCTTTTAGATTGTCAAGTTGGCTCAAATACAAATTAAAATAACCAATATTCACCACCTCAGTTGGCTAGAATCAATAAGTAAAATAGTTAAGCTTTACATGCCAAAATAAGAAAATCCTTTGGTAGCAAACCCAACTTGGCAGAAATTGATTCGAAAGTGATTTCCTATGTTAACTAATAAAAGCTTGGTTAACACTACGAACTTAAAAAATTCCTTTGGTAACCAAGTGAAGTTAGTTAATGCTAACTCTATTGAACTTTCCCTTCATTAACCGAGTGAGCTCGATTAACACTCTTTTTTGCATAACTTCCATTGATGCCTGAGTGAGCTCAGTAGATACTACCTTCTATATAGAGTAGACTTAAGAATGCTTGGTAGACTAGGAAAACTGTCTTCACTGACTAAGTGAGCTCAACATGCATGGATTGTCAACTGATATGACATTTGTGTAACATCAAAGACAACACACAAGTAATCAATTATATCCAATAATTTTTATGTATGTTAATTTTTATAGTAGTTTATTTTAGTGGCAGTTAGTACATATAGGAAATAGAGATTTAAGTAATTGCATCAAAATTTGATTTGCTAATGATATGCTTTATAGATAAAGCTATTTTATGAGATTGATTAACTTGTGTGAAGTTGTTAAAAGTTGAATTGGTACATCTAGACTTGAGGTTAACTTATTCACCCCCCTACTCTTAGTTATTCTATATAATTATAAAAATAACTTCATCAAAGTAGTGTCCAATTTTGAATTTCACAATGCATTTCTCACTTACCAATAACTTGTCCTCATCATTGATCCATGAAACATGGTAAGGTTTTGGGTGTCTCAATCTCTACAATTGTAACTTTTTAACCATATCCTTTGATGAAAAGTTTGTTGAACTCCCACTATCAATCATTACTTTACAACACTTCCCTACTATCTTACATCTAGTCTTGAAAAGACTTCTCCTTGGGATAGGTTCTTAATAAAATTATTATTACACAAAGTTCTTTGTACCATCAAGTTTTCTCTAGCCTTGAGATCACTCGGAGGATTCACATGTTCACCTTGGACCACATCATTTATGTTACCACTTTCACTTTTACTAGAGTATTTACACTCCAAGGATCTATGCCCTTCTTTACCACATATAAAATAAGTACCACAAAAACCACTTGTAGGGTAAGAAATACCTCTTCCTCAGGAAGAACTAGTACCTCCTTGGTAAGAATTACTACCTTTCCACTCAGCCTTGCCTTTATTTTCACTCTCCCATTCAGATTTACCCTTATCTTGTGTGGAATTGTTAGATCTTCTATTTTCTCCATAAGATCTACCTCTTCCTCTTTGGAATCTTCCACCTCTACCTCTCTATCTTTTCTAATGCTTCTTTGCCAAGATCTACTTAGATTTTAGTGAATATTGGTATGCCTTCTCCACACTATCCAATTTCACAAGCTTATCTCATCCTGAATTCTATATCTCAAACAATTTAGGTACCTTGCAACTTTCTCAACCTAATCATCCACATCTCCAAATCTGATGTCCAATCTATAGAATTCCTCAACATACTCCTTCACAGTCATGTCCTTTTGTCTCAAATTTTCTATCTTCCTCAACAAACTAACTTGGTAATTAGAAGGAAGGAACATATTCTTTACCTTGTTCACCATTTTCAACCAGGTTCCTACTATTTTATTTTCCTCTTTCATGTCTATTATTTTGCAAATTCTCCCACCACAATGAGGCATGACCTTTCAACCTAGTTATTGCACTCAAGATTCACCTTTCTATTATTAGGAGTAATTTCAAACTCAAATAAATTCTCCATATTACAGATCCAATCCAACACAACATTGGTATCCAACTTTCCATTATAAAGAACAACTTATACAATAGGATTTGAATGTGCCCTAGACAACACTGTCAACAATCTTTCCTCATCTTGATCTTCTTTAGGCTCTAGATTAGGGCTTGGTGTGAATACTTCATCATCACTCACATCATCAAGATGTGATCCTCTCCTTTGGGCTATCTCCACAACATCTAATCTAGATTCAGTCTGTTTCAATATGTCCAATATGGCATTATCAACATTTCCTCTGCTCAAACTAGTTTGATGAACATGTTCCTACAAGATCATAACCCTCTGCAAGTTATAGGTCAGGTCCATAGATCTTCCACCCTAAAACAAAAAACTAATCAGGGTTCTACATGATCCAATCTCTTCAATAATGAACCTCAAGCTCTTATACCACCTAACATAGGGATGGATGGAAGTTAGGTCTAGAGGCACATCTAACTATCCAAACACCTTGATGAGTAAACACAAAAAAAGAAAATATAGAGAACAAAATGAGAGTGGAGAGAGAGAGAGAGAGAGAGAGAGAGAGAGAGAGAGAGAGAGAGAGAGAGAGAGAGAATATCTTATTGATTCACCAAATTATCTGCAAACATCCCCAACTATGAGGCCTTCAAGGTTACAACCAATACAAGGTTAAATATACATCAAAATGCATCTAACATGATACATCTATGATTAGATATCCATATTATCATCTTCAAACTTCTATGATTCTTCTATTTGATCTCCTTGCCTCACAAATCTCAACTAAGCTCACTGCTTATATTTTCCAAAATGGCTTACAAAATATTCTAGATCTTTACATTAGAGAAAGTTGACCCCATAACAGTCTACACACATCCCAATGCATGATCCTTACATTAAATTGACAACATAAATTAAATAAACAAGTGAAATCTCACTAAGAACCACAATAGAAAAACTCAGTTAAAGAAGGAATCGAGCATCGATAACCTAATGAGATCACTTGGCACTTGAAGGAACTCGATAGCCACAAGAATTAGCCAAAGCAAGAACTCAACCAACACAAGGAACTCGATCATTAATGCAACTCGGCAATAGCTGCACTTAGCCAATACAAGAACTCAACAATAACTAACATCATGAAAAAATATGATCATAATAATGAGGTAACCTAGGATTTTATTGTGTCAAATTTAAATAAATTAACTATTTAATAAAAATTAAATAGACATAATTCTAAAATGACACTTGTGTCTTATGCTACACAAGGTGGCTAAGTCTCTGTAAGTCCACATATGACATCATGGTAGATAGTATATTTTTTCCTATTTCACTCATGTTAGCATAAAAAATGGACATATCTATCATGTCAACCATACAATCCATGATAATATCAACTAATAATGATCATCATGGTACATGAGAAGGGAATCTAAAGCTAGCTGGGTAGGGGGAGTTGTATCCTCCCCAACTGTGGTCTATACTAGAGTTGTAATTGGTGCACGTATGTCCTCATTTCCCCCTCTACCTTGTGCCTCTGATCTAGCACTGATTATCAGTGATACATGATGGTACTATTAGAAAAATACTCAACAGTCCCCTTAGGATTTGTGACAAGGGCTTAACTACCTCATGTGTACTATAAGTTGAGTGATTGTATTGGGCATTGATAGATTGTTCTTTTGGTGCAACAAAAATTACACTCTAACAAGTGGTATTAGAGCTTGGTCACATGTTCGACTCCTCATACCCTTAGGTAATGCTGAGGGGAATATTGTTAGAAAATCATTTAATACTCCCTTGAGATTCATTACAAAGGCTTAACTACCTCCTATGTACTATAAATTGAGTTGTTGTATCAAGCATTGACAAATTGGTCATTTGGTGCAATGAAAACCCCATTCTAATAGGTACTATACTAAGAGAAACTCTAGTAAACATGTGAATAGCATGATAAGCTGCAAGAAGAACACTACATAAATATGTGTTTATAGACCATAAATAGTCCACTAAAGACTCTTTCATAACCACTAGTGTAGATGATACATCCACCTCCTAATAGCAGAGCTGAAGAAGATGCACCATCATAACCACTTATAGATGTGGATTGTGAGTGTGTCATGTATTTGTGTACTCGATTAGTATGCATCTCATGCACCTATGTTGTGACATTCACAATCCCCACATAAACATATCTACACATGTCCTCTATGATACTCTATCCTACTATAAATGGCTCTCAATGTTTTGGCATGACCAAAAGGTTTGGACCAACCATTTCCCACTTACTAGTAGGTAATAGGGCATCAGGTGGTCTACATTTATCTAAAAGCCAACCTTTACCCTGACCCACATGGGGAGGGATATCTGTATAGTCAACACCATGGGGTACATGAAATTTTGTAAAAAAATATTTTCATAAATAAAGAGGGATCTCATCCTTTTGGGGCCACATATGATGTGAACCCAACTAGTGAGGATATATGAATGGTGACACCAAGGCATTAGTACACCACATCAATACATATCCTCTAACCTTTCTCTACTCTCGATAATGTGGGAATATGTACTTCACATCAGCTACCAAGATGATATTATCTACCTTCCTCAACTTCATACTGCAACTAACATTATGAGAGAGAGAATAATAATTTTTGTCGAGACTCATACTATCATACAAGTTAAAAACTTGAACAATGGTAATCATGCTAAGTAACTCATCTCTAATTGCATTCACCTTCTCCCTATGTTGTAGGGTAGGTGAACTCTATAGACTCTAATCAAGAGTTCCAAGTGTAGTCTTTAAATGATGAATGGTCTCTACAAATAATGTATCCATGTCCAGAGTGGTATTTTTAGACCTCTACAATAATGCACTATGAGCACAACCATGTACACTAGAATCTATGCCATGATGATCAAATATATATATATATATATATATATATATATATATATATATAAGAAAAATAAGATAGCTTATAATAGAGATATGAACATGGATATACATATATGTACATATTTAAAAAAAAATACTCTAATCAAAATGCACATTTCAAGTTCATACAATAAATGTTAAAATCAAAGTACAATCTAATTTACAAATCATATAAAAGATTTTTTTAAAATCTATTACATTTTAAACTTAACTAAATTACATTTAAATTTCAATAATAGGTAAATCATATTTCTAAAAATCTACAATTTTGATCACATGTTAGCTTGTCAAAAATGGGTGTAATATGTCATATTACACATGTTAGGGTTTGAAAGGTCCTAATATGGCTTAAGTCTTCCTAGTAGGTCATGTTAGGGCAAAAGAGGTTGGAATATGTTATATTAGATATGTTAGGTCTTAACAGTTCCCAATAGGTCATATTATGTCTTATTACATAATAATGGTTATTATTTTTCTCCATGACACATTAGAGTTAGGTATATAGTTTATGGATTTGAGTAATTAAGATTATAGTTAAAGATTAGGGTTAGGAATATAGTGTAGGGATTAGGGTTAGGATTATGTTTGGTGTTAATTTATATTTATATTATATTATCATTATAGTTAGGATCAATAATTTGATTAGATTATAGTTTATGATGAACACAATTAAGATAATGGTCACGGTCAGGGTTTACATCATGGTTAGTGTTATGGTTTGGGTTATAGTTTAGTGCTAGTATTAGGATAAAGGTTTATAATTTAGAGTTATAATTATGGGTAGTGTTAAGGTTTAGATAATAGTATAATGGTAAGGTTTAGGGTTTTGATTAGTGTTGGGGTTATAAATTGAGTTAGGCTTAGAATTATGCTTAAAGAAATGGTTGACATTATAGAATTTACTGTAGTTAGGATAAATGTTTCTATTAGGGTTAGGGTTTGGGGTTTAGAATTAGGATCAAGGTTTATCATTTAGGATTAGGACTAACATGGGGTTTATTATTTACATGATGGTTAGAATTGTGGTTAGGTTTAAGGTTAAGTTAAGGGTTTAGAACAACAACATGGCTATGGTTGGTAGGATTTATGGTTTAGGTTATGATCTTGTTCAGGATTATGATTAAGCTATTAGGGTTAATCTTTAACATTTTGGCTAGGGTTTATAGTCAAAGTTAGATTATAATTTAGGTTATATATAAGATGATGATTGTGACTAGTGTTATGGTAAGGCTTAGTACACAATTTAAATGTATTAGGATTATGATAGGGGTTGCAATTTTTATTAGGATTAAGGTTTAGGGTTTAGGATTAGGATTACGGCCAGGGTTACACTTTAAATCATGTTTATTTTTATGGTTTTGGTTATTATTCTCATTAGGGTCATGACTTTGGATTTTAATTAGGATTACAATTTAGGATTTATGATTAGGGTTCCAAAATTAAGGTTCTAGGGTTATGGTTAGGTTTAGAGTTTGCAACATGGTTAATATTATGGTTAAATCTATAGTTTTGATTAGGTTTGGGGTTTATGGTTACAGTTAGAATTGATTATGGACTTCATGGAAAACATTATAGGTACAGTAAGGGTTTATATTAGGGTTAGATTTAGGATTAGTCTTTAGCGTTTAGGATTAGGATTATGAGGATGTTCATGGTTTACATCATAGTTAATACTATGGTTAGAGGTTGGATTTATGTTCCGGTTAGTTAGAGGCAAAATTTTAACTAAGGTTAGGATTAAGGGTTACAGTTAGGATTAAGTTTTAGGGTTATAGATTAGGATAATGATTTACATCAATATTAGGGTTAAGGGAACCTAGTATTTTCTAAAGTTTTTTTCCATTTTTTTTCTAATATTTTCTATTATTAATGAACTAATGTTTCTTAATGTAATTTCTTTTTTTGTTTTCTAATATTTTCTAGCATTAGATCTCATAAAAATATACACATTTTTTCTACAATTAATATTCATTAAAAAAATATTTTCTATATATTCATTAAAAAACACATTTTTCAACAATAGATTTTTATAGTTAAAAATTAAACACTAAACACATATTTATTTAAGAAACATATAATTTAATAATACAAAATACTGAAAAACTATATAAAGCTATCGTACTTATTAAAAATGTTAAATAAAACATAAAAGTACCTTAATTTATAATAAAAAATACAAATTACCTTGTCCAACTAAAATCTTCCTGTAGTCCTCACCTACTCTGCACTTCCTACAAGCTACTATGTTCAAATGAGCCCTTGATGGGAAATCTCATAATTTTTATAATGTTTTGTGGTTCTAACAAAAAATGGTTTGACTAGAATCCCCTTGTACACACTCGGTGCCTTGTGTCACCTAATTAGTGCAACAAGGGCCTGACCAAAGACAATCTGACCAGACTTGGTCTAGTCATAACCTTTTTGGTTGAAGCCCCATAGTTAACCCCAAAGGTGACACAAATCCATCATGTGACCCATTAGCATTAGTCTTTTTCTTATTCTTTGGATAGGTGTAATAACACCCATGCCTACTGAGAAGTCAACAAGCTTTCTAAAGCACTTTTTGATGAGTGGAGAGAGGATTTTTTCATATCACCACTTTTTGGCATACCATAATCTTGCACATACCTAATGTGAAAGAGATGGTTAGGGATATAGAGCTAGGGACTAAATAGGAATGGATTTCTTGAGACAAGCGAGCCCTAGAGGAGATAGCAAGAAGAGAATCCTAATGCTCTTTAGACCTTGGTCCAAATTTTTATTTTTGAATTTGGGCTACTACTTGTTAGTTCATGGGAACCTCATTTCCTAGATCTAACTTTGGAACTTTATTTTCTGTTTATGGATCTAGGATCATCTAATGGTTGAAAATAATAAATTTATAATGGTTAAATGATAGTGTCAAGGTATGTATGGATGTGGTCAAACTTATTGATATTGAATGTAGAATTTGTAAAAAATTTGGGCACAAATCAAGACAATATTCTCCTAGTCTAATGTGACCTCAATTACATTAATTTGCATGTCAAATAATCTGCCACAAGGGGTCACAACTCACCATCATGGAAAGTGGTTATTAATATAATGTGGATAAGAAAAATTTCCTATTCCAATTTTTTGAGATTTAAATAACCTCCATATACACATATATTTTCCATGAATAATCAAAGAATAGCTAAAAATTTCTAATAGTTTCAAATGATTGAAATTTATTACCAATACAATGAAATCATTTTCTATTTATAGAAATTTATTTTACAATATTATTTTGTAGTTTTTTTATTTATAGGGAAACCACTTTCGTAATACGTTATATATTTTCCTCCACAATGATGATAAATTCTTTTTGGATTTTCAACGATTCGACACCTTTTCCTAAGGGGGTTTCTTAAATTTATCCCTAATTGTAATAATAGTACTAAAGGTTGTTCTAATACATAAAGTAGAATTTAATAACAATTATCACCATCTAAAGTGGAGTTTCTCTTTCACCATGTCCCAATATAGGTGCAATCACCTAGGTGTCTTGTTTGTAAACTATTATGCAATGCATATCCTTTATAAGACTAATTATATTTAAATACCACAATAATGTGAACCAAGTAATTTGTGATTTTTAAGTTTTAGGTACCTTCACACTTTCATGGATGATTATAGAAAGTGAGTATGGGTTTGTTTCTTTCAAAGGAAAATTTGAGTGCTAAAGTATTTCAAAAGTTTAAGGCGTTAGTTAAAAATCAAAGTGGAAAAGGAAACTAAATTCTTAAGGGAAAATAATGGGATAATATTGTAACTATGCATTTAGATCATTTTGCAAAAATTATAGAATTCATTCGCAAAGAATTATTCCTTATATCCATAAAAAAAATGGGATCCCTTAAAGAATGAATAGAACTCTTATAGAAATGGCTTGTTGTATGTTACATTCAAAAAAATTGCATAATAGATATTAGAATTTAATTTTTCTTGTGATCCACATATTGAGAATAGAATCCCAATGAGATCCCTCATAAATATCACTTGCAAAGAAACATGGAGTGGAAGGAAACCTCATAGACATGTAAAGTTTGATGAACATTTTCTACTTCCTACAACTCCTCACTCTACAACAACTAATGCTTTGATATCAATGAGGGTGAAGTTCACACTAATGAAAAAAATTGTAACCAAACCCTATAATAGGTGGTTCTCTGTCATGTCCCCTTTTCAAATAATTAAAAAATAATAATCTTTGCTAAGGCAGGCAGGCCCAAGAAAGTGAAGTTTCGAAAAAAGGGGGTTAATCTTTAGAAACCGTTGGACTAATAAATGAAAATTATTATTAAAATATGTTTCATTAACCTCTCTTGGATTTGAGTTACGGTTATGCCCCCTTTTAAGAGGTTTGGAGGCATTTTGGGCTGATTTGAGAACTTGATTTTTGCTCATTCTTTGTTATTCTTCAGAGCCTGCCAAACCTATGGAGAAGGAGATCCAAGAACGGGAATTTGCAGGTTTCTAGGGAGACCCAAGAATGGGAGTTTTTAGGTTTCCAAGAAGGCTAAGGATGGGAGTTTGAAGCCATTCCATGTGCATGCTCATACAGAGTTTGCCTTTGTGCTGAACAGTGCAGATTTGTGGGTTTTCGGGTGTGTTTTTGGTATGAGTTTGGTGTTTTCAGTTGAGTATTTCATATCAATTTGGGTTCCTACCTTATTTCAGACTTTAAGGTGTTAAAATAGATCTGAATATATGTATTGGGATGTGATTAAACTCCTGAGATAGATTATTAATATTTTTGTGGTGTTTTTGGGCATTTTTGTGTTAATTTCGGGAGCCCGATGAGCATAGTTTTTGTCCTACATTTGAGAACTGTTATGTAAAGGCTATACGGATCTAGAAATGTCATTTTGTAGGCTGTTATGCTGCTGCAATTTCTATAAAAATTTCTATTTTCAGATTTATTAATAATTTGTGAAGTTGTGAAGCTTTTGGCACTATTTTCAGCATACCCAATTTGGGGTTTCTTGAGAAATTTGGTGGATCTTTGTGATATTAGTTGTTTGATCTTAAAGATCTGATTAGAGGTTGGAAATATCATACAAAACCTGTAAAGAGACATTTCAGTGGTATCAGAGCCATGATCTTGCTAGCCTGAGAGTTTGTAGAAGTTTGCATGTCAGTTTTGAGAACTACTCAAATCTTGCATGTTATAATTTATGGTTGCATGTTGCTTCTAATCTGTTGCATGCCAAAATTTATGGTTGCATGCTAATTCTAATAATTTTCATGTTAGTTCTTGGTGAATTTGGTGGTTGTAGAAGTTTTCATGTCAATTTTGACAACTACCTAGATCTTGCATGTCATAATTTATGATTGCATGTTGCTTTTAATAAGCTCCATGTCAAAATTTATGGTTGCATGCTACTTCTAATCATTTGCATGTTAGTTCTTGGTGAATTTTGTGGTTGCATGTTGCTTCTAATCAGTTGCATGTCAAAATCTATGGTTTCATTCTACTTCTAATCATTTGCATGTTAGTTCTTGGTGTTTGAAGAAGTTATATCCTATTGGGGTTACACTCTACTTTATCCAGAATGGATAGGTATAGTATAGAGTCTCAGAGGACACGATCTTGGACAATTGATATCCAGATCAAAACAATAGAAATGATGGTTATTTAGACATTCGAGATAAACTTATGAAAATAAGCCATGACATGTCTGAACAGTTGGTTAAGCACCACCGTATGATGAATGACATGTTGTCCAACCCAGCTAAGGTGGATAAGTTGACTGGATTTCTATTTGGAAGATTTTCTCACAGGGCAGATGACACAATTACCAAGAACTTGCATGAGGAGTTTGAGAAACTAGCTTATAGCCAGGTAGAGGTCTCAGATTCTACTCTACCACAAGAGGTGGTGGGAAAGGATATTACACAGATTGATAGTAACGGTCAACTTGATACTCAAATTGAGACAATTGTTTATAGGTCGTCAAAGGGTGATGCCACAAGTATTTAGGATGGTATAGTTACAACAAGCAGTGACTACAATGTAGTGGGTTCAGATGATGATTATGAGGACGTTGTTGTGCAAGATGGTGAGATACCTGGTAGAGATGAGCAGACATTGAGCATTCATGACTTTGCTGAGAAAGAGTACCAAGCACAGTTAGATGCTTCATCACATGAGGTTGAGGTAGTAGTACTTCACATGATTTTTCTAGCCAGCTGAAAGTGAAAAAAGATAGTATTGTGACTTCATTATCTCATCATGACAGGTATGTGGAGTTAGTTGGTATTGGTCATAGTACTCAGGTGAGGAGTTTTCTTGAGTTACCAGTTCATTCCAGTTTACGGATATGGACTCGAGATTGTTATATTGGCATTTGGGATTCAGTTGACTGGAGATCTTTAACACTTTTTGGTAGCAGTGTTTGTTTGGGTGCTATCATGGATTTGATTAGCAGATTACATGGTGTTGTCTTTTTTTGTGCCAGTATCTTGTCCAATGTTGGTATTAGTTTTTATACACTAATGTTGGGCTTTGTTCATATATCCAGTTGACCATACTTGCTAGAATGTGTTGATGATATTTCATATTTGGCAGTGTGTATAGATGAGTCCCAAGATCATATTGGCATTGATGACATCCAGGAGGATGCAGTGGGCAGTTTTGAAGACTTAGTTTCCTTGGGTATAGAGGATTTGGACAGCAATGCTAATGTTTTTGATACTCCGTATGTTGATATGAGCTTTAGATTTGATTCATAGGATATGGATGGTAATACTCTAGAGACTAGTAACTTTGAGAATACTGCTTTAGACAGTGCATCAGAGGAGGTTTGTAGGAGACAGTCAAGCCAGTGCCATCATGTGTCTAATCAGTTGAGAGTTAGTGACTGAGATATTGCTATCACTTGCCAGCATTTCGATGCTACTCATCAGTTGTTAGCAGTTTATGGATGGGGTTCTCCTAGTAGTGATGAGCAGGAAGGCAGTTATCTTTCCTTGACAGAGATCCACTCTTTATGGGAGGCTATTCGGATTTTGAGACAGAATTATATGCAGTTGGTAGCTGACAGAGATTATCTTATGGAGTGGGGTAGTACAGCATATGATGCATTGTTGACCAAGGAAGATGAGGTGAGTGAGCTTACTGAGTAGCTTGAGGTGACTTCTGAGATTCTTGAGAGTACATAGTTGGCTTTCAAGGAGTCATAGTTTCATTTGGCTAAGGTGACCATGGAGTTAGAGTAACTACAGTCTTTACCTGATTCTATACAGTCACAAGCTGTGGTGTTTGGTGATCCGAGGATGTCCATGGCCAAGATTTTCAGAGACAATGGAGATGGGGATGCATCCATCCTTGATGCTAACATTGGCATATCAGGTTCATTCCCACTAGAGTTAGGTTTAGTTGAGTTGGGTGCTGTAGCAAATTTTTGTGGTATGCCTGACATGGTGGTGACCTCTAGCACTAATGGCACGAAGACTAGAGATGGTGTATCAAAGACCATGTGTGATGTTGGTGAGCCGATAGTTGGCATGGTTCCTGTTAGTAATACTACTCCCTTGGTGATGTCTTTAGAGGTAGTAGTCAGTTCCAACTTGGTTAGTGATCAATTGCAGTTAGTTACATCTAGATTGCAGTCTAAGCTACTGACTGAGATTGGCACATTCTATCAGCATTACATTGTGAGGTATGCTCATTAATTTACCTTTGATGACCATGTTGATGAGATGATGATACAGAGATGTACTTTGGTTCCTAGTGCTTATCATCAGTTATGGGATAGTTTAATGCCTTGGGATGAGAGTTGTGATGGGCACAACATGGCGATAGGTTATGCAGTTGATAGCTTGATAATACATGACTTAGAGTAGGAGTTTGGGAGTGATGCTTCAGTGGGTGTTGTTATTGATTCTACTCCTTTGGCTATGACATCTCCTGACTTAGCTAGTGATCAGTCATAGTGGGTTGTATCACTTGTTCATGGTGAGCTATTGGCTGAGGTTGGTTTTTTTAATCAACATTATATTGCAGGGTATGTACATCAGTTAGCATTTGATCCTTGTTTTGAGGAGTTGATGGTAGGAAAATTTGGTTTGGATTCCATTTCTTACTCTTTATCTTGTAATGTCTTTTCACCATCAGCAGTGCATGAGAGTTATGGTTATGAGATAGTGGCCGGTGATTTGCAGAGTTGTGTTGACTACAAGAGTTGTATAGTGTGTGGATTCTCCATACTTGGTATAGTTTCATTCGGGAGCATTCACCATTGTTGCAGAGTTGGATTGTACATTCCATATAGGCTAGTGGGATGCGTTGATGGTATTTACTGTGTTGGTAGTTTGATTTGTCCACTTTACTTGGGTTCTGATGTTCTAAGAGTTTGTGTCTCATGGGTTTTTGACTGTGGTAGTGGTGATTTTGGATTTTGGTTGAGCTATAATTGTCAGTTTGATTATGGATTCCTCTTGGTCATATTGCAGAGGATATTGCAGGAACCTGTGTTAATTGGTAGTAGTATAGTTCATGACTACATTTGGGATCTAGGTGGATTAATTGGTTTATTGTTTAGCCATTGCTTGAGGACAAGAAATGTTTGGGAGGGGAGGACTTGTCATGTCCCCTTTTCAAATAATTAAAAAATAATAATCTTTGCTAAGGCAGGCAGGCCCAAGAAAGTGAAGTTTCGAAAAAAGGGGGTTAATCTTTGGAAACCGTTGGACTAATAAATGAAAATTATTATTAAAATATGTTTCATTAACCTCTCTTGGACATGAGTTATGGTTATGCCCTCTTTTAAGGGGTTTGGAGGCATTTTGGGCTGATTCGAGAACTTGATTTTTGCTCATTCTTTATTATTCTTCAGAGGTTGCCAAACCTGTGGAGAAGGAGACCCAAGAACGAGAGTTTGCAAGTTTATAGGGAGACCCAAGAATGGGAGTTTGTAGGTTTCTAGGAAGGCTAAGGATGGGAGTTTGAAGCCATTCCATGTGCATGCTCATACAGAGTTTGCCTTTGTGCTGAACAGTGCAGATTCATGGGTTTTCGAGTGTGTTTTTGGTATGAGTTTGGTGTTTTCAGTTGAGTATTTCATATCAGTTTGGGTTTCTGCTGTATTTTAGACTTTAAGGTGTTAAAATAGAGCTGAATATATGTATTGGGACGTGATTAAACTTCTGAGATAGATTATTAGTGTTTTTGTGGTGTTTCCGAGCATTTTTGTGTTAATTTCGGGAGCCCAATGAGCATAGTTTTTGTCCTACATTTGAGAACTGTTGTGTAAAGGCTATATAGATCTGGAAATTTCATTTTGTAGGCTGTTATGCTGCTGAAATTTTTGTAAAAATTTCCATTTTCAGATTTATTAATAATTTGTGAAGTTGTGAAGCTTTTGGCACTATTTTCAGCATACCCGATTTGGGGTTTCTTGAGAAATTTGGTGGATCTTTGTGATATTAGTTGTTTGATCTTAAAGATCTGATTAGAGGTTGGAAATGTCATACAAAACCAGTAAATGGAAATTTCATTCTCTCAAAGAAGATGATATTTTAGCTAGAAAAATGATAAGTATTGCATAAATTTATATTCTAGCCCCTAATAGCCAAGAATGAAATGGTAGTGATCTCGTGACCAAAGTATTATATATAGATTAGTGACATAGTCACATATGAGAAAGCTAAAGAGAAGAAAGAATGGGAGAAATATATGAAAAAGGAATATTATTCATCACTAAAGGACAAAATGTGGGTAATGTGCCTTGTCACAAAGGTAAAAATGTTATTGGTTGAAATGATTTTAAATAATGATTTTATATTCAATGGAACTTAAAAAATGTTTTAAGGATAGGTTGGTTTCTAAAGGGTTAAATCAAAAAGAGGGAGTTGACTATTAGAAAAAATAAAATAAAATCTTATATCATTAAGATGAATACAATCATATTTTATTCTCCCCTTAGCTTCAAGTCTTGGATGGCATATTCATAAAATGGATGCTAAAACTCATTTATTTAATGGATACTTATATAAGGAAATACACATTGATCAACAACTAAGTTTTGTAGATCATAAAAATTATAATTTTTTTGCATGTTAAATAAGCTACTTTATGGTCCAAAACAAATACCATGAGTCTCGAATGAGAATATTATAATTACTTTCAACATGACTAGTTAAAAAGGTTTCATTTAGATCCAAATCTTTATGTAAAATATGTATAAGTTGAGCTGATTTTTGTTGTAGCTTATTTAGATAGTCTAGTTATTGATATACCAAATGTTGGATTATTAAATAATTTAAATATAAACTTACAAAAGCATTTGACATGAGTGGTTTGGGGGAGCTCAATTATTTTCTTAATTTCCAATTTTATAAAATCCCTAATGGATTATTCATCTCATAGTGAAAGTATGCTTTGAATATTTTATAAATAATAACATGCTTGAATGCAAGAAAAACACTACTCCCTTTCAATTAGAGTCAAGTTTACAAACCATTATGCTTCTAAAAGATTTGATCCCCCTTTATAGAGGTATCTAACAGGTAGTTGGTTTATTTGATTAATTCTAGACTAGATATATATTTTTTACCACCAATATAATGTCAAGATTAATGTAGGCCCCTAAGAAAAGTCATTAGTTAGATGCTAAGTTAATTTAGGGATACAAATGAAGAAAAATACACTTTGGCATCTACTACAACTATATGACTTCAGTTTCTTTGGTTGGATATAGGGACTTACATTGCTGAGGTGTTACGTAGAAGAGTTTGGTGCAGAAGTTACTGAAGCAAACCAACCAAGTGGGCACCTGGCTGGCGGCCAGTAGCCTCCCAAACCCGTTTCATTCCCTGTTCTAGTCAATCTCTCTTTAATATTCAGTAACTTCTACACCAAACTCTTGTACATAAATTTAATGATATTTGGAATATAATGGACCTTTTTTCGTACTGCATAAATATCAATGTCAATTAAAATAAATATCAATGTAACTGTCAATGTCAATGTATTGCTCAATCTCCCTTTCTATTTTGGGTAATTGCGGGCTCGTCGACGTGGATAGGTCGTCGCACTGCATTTTTCTTGCATCTGCATAAATATCAGTTCAGCTTCTAGAGCTGAACATTAAGGAGATGCATTGTCTCCTCATGGAAGCAGGTGAAATTTCACATATCATTAAATTTATGTAGAAGAGTCTGGTGCAGGAGTTAACTGGTTGGCAATGGCTAATTCCTAAATTAAAAAATCATGGATGTCATAAATTTGGATATATCTCATACCATATCATACCCCCCTACGGACATGCTCTTGTCCTTCAGATCGTATTCTATGGTAGCCGCAAATACAATTGGTATCAGGTGGATAATGAATATGATTATATTCATAACTCACGGTTTCCTTTCATTAACATGGGTATAAATTATATTTGTATTAAATGATATTTTTGGGTGATTAATATCTTGTATTTAGTTTAGTGTAATTTATTTTTGAAATTTAATATTTAGATTTTTTAATTAAAAAAATTATAAATATAGTTCTGTAAATATATATAATTTTTTATTTTCAAATATAAATTGACTTTTTTTGGTTAACTTTTTAGTATATGTTTTTGGTGTATGTGATTATATATATATAAGAGGATCACAATAGAAGGAAATCAGTTCAGTTACATCGGAGTGTCAAAAAAGAGGCCAGACCTCACACACACACACACACAACTTCTTATCGGTCCATACTCCCCTTATCACTGTAGCACGGTATCACTTCAAGTCTCCTTATCTCTCCTACCATCTATCATTTCCCCTAATCTTTCCAACTCTCCTTATCACTCCATACAAACATAATCATACGAAAAACTCCCTATTTCTCCATATATCTCCCCTTACCTCTCCTTGCACCTGATCTCTCCAAGCATCTCCCCTGATACAATCCTACTTCTTATTTCACCAAATAATTTCTCTCACCATTACTCACACCTTATTACTCCAAGAAGCTCCCTTTATTTCTCTCCTTGGACTCCCTTATTATCCCAACAATTCATTATCACTCCTAAGAAACTCCCCTTATCCCTTGTCCCTTATATTTCCTATCCCTTTCTATGTAATATTATAGCTTATTCATAATTTATAATTTACACAAATACATGTTATATTAGTAATATATAATTTACAATTTAATATTTAATATATTATTATCACCTTAAACTATTGAGCTTGAATATATTATATTATATTAAAATATACTATTTATTACATTATTTAACATATTTCAGAATGTTGTACACAAATTAATATTGATAATTGCTTAGCACCAATGCATAGTGCAGGTCAGGTTGGATATTAACATACGATTCATGATGGGTACACAACCCATGCACAGAATGGACACAATAGGAAAAGGGAAATTGTATTAACTAGGAAAATAAGCTAGTATATTCAGTACAGAGAAAATAGACTTCAAAACGTGCCTTAAGGGTTTACAATAACATAAATCTAGAGATAATTTCTGCTTTCAGTACCTCCTCTCAAACTCCACTCCAAACTGCCTTTTACAATGCCTAAAATGTCCTTAAATAGACCCCAGAGGGTTAAGGACTAGGAATACATTCTAGAAAGTGCTAGTAGGCATCCACCGACCAAGTAGAAGGCTCCAGAAGCCGCGTTAGAAGTTGGTGCAAATCTAGAAGAATCCAAAAATGGTAACTGAACTTTCGGGAGGCATAACTTTTGAACCGTAGCTCCGATTGATGAACCGTTTACATTTCTGAAAAGCTCTCGCAGCGCTCTATAGCCCTATGGACCAGCTTTGCTTGTCCCCCATTTTTTGGCCCTTTTTTAGGTCATTTAATGCCCCTAACCTGACTTTGAAGCATTCTTAGGAGGTCTCCAAAACTGTGATAACTTTCAAACCGTGTGGCCTTTTGACCTGATTCTTTTTCTAGAATGCTCTAAATTACAATTACATTCATCTGGCCAATTTACACCTCCTAGTTCACCAAAATGATTGCTCAATTACATACTCCTATTTTTTTGGCATTTACATGTATCCCAAGGTGTTTAAATACTCTATCCTTGAACACTGATAGTGGAACTGTGAGAGTTGGAACCTTTATTTGACCCAAATGGGTATCCAGAAATGAAAACACATGAAACATAAACTAAGTCTACGTACATTTTTTTTGGGTGACACAAGATTGCCCTTATACCTCTAGATGCTCCTGCATCAATTCAATTCCTATTATTACCACTTTTATACACTAAAATTTTGAAGAAGCCAATGCCAAGCTTCCATTAGTTACTCTCAGAGTATTCAAATTCATCAAGCCACCAAATCTATAAATAGAGACCACTGTGAGTGAGCGATAGTGCGGATGTCTTCAATAGTCAACATATTTCCATAATCAAAGCTATAGCAAAATGTTGTGCATGGGGTGGTTTATTGCATCAACAACTAGTTTCAAGCATCGACGATTTGTTAAAAGAATATTCCCAAGATTTATATACTGATGAACAACTCCCATCTCATGATAGTATTTAATGACTACAACAAATTGTTTGATTAAATTTATTTCTAGATACTCTGAGTAGCATCCATTCTTAGACATTGAATCAAATAAGTGCTCTCCAGAGAAAAAATCCATGACAAGATGCAGGTGAGGGTCATGTTTGAATGGGATTATGATCAATGTGAGGGTCGTAAGGAGAAGTTTACCAAGTGTTGCAGGTGAGGTCGTGTTTGAATGGGACAATCAACATGTGATTGGGTTAGCTACCCGAAACTACAACGTTTGAGATTGTGTAGAGAAAGGTAGTTAATAGGTCATGATGTTGTTACTAATTTTATTCATATGTGGGCCAACCGTGCAAAGGATTAGAGTGGTAAAAGAGTAAAGTGGTGGGGTCCATTTCATCTTCCACTTTTTGCACTTACATGTCAAATGTAACAAATGCTATTTACGAGTGACTAGGATGTGATGGATGGTCATCGAGGGCTTTTAAAGACTTTCAACCATTTATGTATAAAATTAGCTCACCCATCTCATATAGGGAATGCCTTCGGAAAAACAAGTGGTAAGTGTTAAAAATATCTTCCACATTTTTCTATCTTAAATATTACTCATGGAACCTCTCACATAAGACAACTGAAGTGGTGGAAAATCCTTTTTTATATTTAAAGAAAATTGCTATCCAACACCATATTTTCAAGGTTGTTTCTCATCTTCCTCAATAATCACCTCTACCAATTTGAACAAATACACATAAATATTCCATTAGACTAAAAAATATAAACTATGGGAAATGTACCACTAATGATTATACCTATGGTGTCACTAATGGCTATAGCTGACTATGTAGGCTTAAATGACATAGAAGGATAGATTGGATTGGGATAACTTTTTAGTTATCTTTGTATATGACTTAACTACATAAAGTTAAGGTTTTGATTTTGAATAATAAAAATGCACATTGTATAATTCGTTATGTTCCAAATGGGTAAAAAAGTAGTCATCTCAAAGTGTTGATTGATAGATTACCTCCATTACACCAATAAGAATTCACTCAAAATCACTAGCAGTTGTGGATAAATATCACAATAATGCTACATGCAAATGAGCCAATCATGAATTAAAAAACTAAAAAATGATCAACTATTGGTAAATAAATGATCCATTATTAGTATATGTGATATTATTTAGGTAAATGGTTATTGGGGGTCATGGTGACATACTGTGAGTGGTTATTCGACCCTGAGTGACTATTGCTCCTTTTACCTTATGTAGTTCATTGTTAAAATAGAATTCCCCACTGACCAAATAATTTTCTCCACATTAATAAAACCTTAAGTTATGACATTCATATTATTTAAAATAGCCATTCATTGTTGGTTTGATGAGAGTATTTCATTTCTCTTTCAAACTTCTATTTTAAGACACACACACACAAACACACACACACACACACACACACACACATGTATGTATGTATATATGTATAAAGATATAATAGTTGAGAAAGTCATATTAGTTGTGATAATATGTGTTAATTTAATATTTTATTAATAAAATATTAGTAGCATGACAATCTTAAATTTTTTTTTTATTAGCATAAACAATAAGGGAAAGATAAGTGAACATCAATAGTTAACCACCAACTAAACAACAAAACTCCTAAATAAGGTACACATTCTACAAGACAACATAAAAATAAAAATCACACAATCTAAACTAGAAGATTATTAAGCATTACAACATGGATAGTGGAAATTTTATAGCATTAACATAGAAAAAATAGGGCCATGGACCCTCAAGATTCCTAATGATTATTCATAATGTTTGCAATCTCTAAATTTTTATAAATGATATCCACATTAATGTCTAACATTATGAATAATATGAGACTTCTTCACCTTACATTTGGTGTGGTTGAGGGTTCTTGCAATGACCAAACCCAAAGTATGATGATCGCTAATATCACTTTTCTCTTGGTTTTTCCTATAATGCCCGCCTAGAAATCCTTGTATACAAAGATAAAACATGCACTAAAACTATTTTTTGTTAAAGATAAGTTACTATCAATGTTTCAGAGTAGCCAAGTGTAACTAGAAGAAAAAAATATGATAAGAAGTACAAAGAACGCGATATAACTACAAGACCACATACACAAGTTGAAGGCTTCCTAACACCTCCAAAAATTCCAAAGACACTAACCAAGTGTATGAGATGAGAAAAACACCTCTATGAGTTCATTTCATGAGTAATGAATAACATACATGAATTCATCAATGTGAGATACTATAATAATGATCTCGAATTATAATATATTCATTTTAAACCCAAAATACAATTCCTAAAATGATTAAACATACACATACATTTATCATTTTGTCTGCAACATAAACATGAATATTGCATTCAAATTCTATAATGGCGATTATAATTTGATATACTATGAATAGAGATTTTTCATCTCTAAAAATGCTATCCAAACCACTAATTGGATCATGTTGACCAAGGGTAGAAGTGTCCTCTATTTATGAAATGACAAATCACTTCAAATTCTCATACAAGCTAGAATTGGCCCTAGTACGAAAAAGTTTGACCTAGTATGATAGTAGATTTAGGGTTGTACAAAAAAATTCCTTCTCATACATTAGAATACTTATTATATAAAATAAATACCTCCCATATGAAAGAGCACTTCTATTATACAATATTTTGATGTATGACCACACAAATAAAGAAAATAGAAGGAAAAAGAGAATTGACTCCACACTAGGGAATACTATAACACACATATTAAGGAGGTAAGAAATGGATAACATCATCAAGATGAATACAATATATGTCTAAGAATCTAGATCAAGTAAAATATAAATATGCAACGTCAAGTAAATATATATGCATCATCAAGTGTAAACAAAAAGTGAGTAATCATGCTAGCTCCAAATCCGATAGCTAGAGGAAGGTCATCTTTATTTTCCAATCCCTAGAAGTGATATAGGTAGAAATGCCTCCCAACCACATAGAACCTATAGACCCATCCCATTGTGATCATGGAGATAGTAACTTGGACATGGTCACAAAGTCACACATATCAACCAATACATGACTCAAGGTAACATACAACTCATAAAGATCACAATGAAATATCCAAGTCACTACCCAAGAAATCTATAGGCTACTAGTAAGGACTCTAGTGGAGTGTAACACCCTATAATGTGACCCAAAAGAAGTTGACCTAAAATTTTACTAAGTTTGAAAAACTTTTTTTTGATAAAGATAATAACTAACAAGAATAGATATAATATAGCCGAAACAATTAACATACACTCATACATCAACAACACATAAACAGGTTACAACTCTTAAGGGTCCCATAACGATGAATCACATTTAATTTTAATTAACACTAAATCCAATATATGATAAATCTATATTAAGAATAACTACGAGTACAAATTCCATTAAACAATACACAATTACAAGATGCCACTTGGCAATAAATAGGATGCACAATCATCCACTATACAATCATAGGGTATGAGAGGTTGAAATAATATACACCATGAAATAGATTACATCATCTTGTAAGATCTATGAAATCAAATACAATACACTAAGTATAACCATCCATCATAGAAATATAGGAATAGATAGAAAAGTATATCTACACAAACACATCCAACAACGGCATCCAACGGTCAAATCTCAATGGTATAAGAAAAAGCATTACCACTCGACCTTGTGGAACCCAAAAAGGCTCACTCCCACCATGCTAAGGAGATAGTCTCAAGTCCCACACATGATAATGAACTCAACAATCAAATCCAACATCTAAGTCAAGGAACACTTAAAATCAATCTAAATCAAAGGGTACCAAGATACAAGTATCAACTAATCCCAGAAGCAACACAAACATGTAGGAAATCTATTATGCATGTGGGAAAGTGTCATCATGTGAACCAACTCTAAGGTTACCCTGACAGTCTCTTTGGACTCCATCCCCCTACTATCTCTATGTGGCATTAGTATCCTTTTTTACAGACAAGGCATACTAATGAATCAACTCTAAGGTTACCCGACTAGTCTTTTAATCCTCTGGCCCCCTATTGACTTATGTAGTACCAATATCTTGTTAATTCATTTTGAACCCATTTAATGAAATGTTATCACTTATTAACAGGGTAAGAGCACAAAGTTGGGTTGTAATTCTGCAGAAGTCAATTCTATAGAATTAGACCTCTAAAAAATAATACTTGATTTTCTTATAATCAGGTACCTAATTTTGAAATCCTGCTTCGGGCACCAAATCCATGTTTCAAAAATCGAGCACCTGATTTTTAAAATGTGGCTCAAGTACCCGAACCTTTTTAGAATTGGGCACCTGATTTTGAACAAATCGAGTACCTGATTTGTTCAAAATCGGGTGCCCAATTCTAAAAATATCAGGTACCTAATTTGAAAAACTACAAATCCCCCCCTTTGTCATTTTTGTGTCATTTTTATCATTTACAAAATGTGAGCCCAATTTTAGAGCAATAAGAGAGCCCGTTTTTGATGTCTACTGACCCCCCTGTTGCTATTTTCTGACATACCAAGTATTTTATTTTTTTGGTACTTTTTTATTTAATTATTTTCAGTTTTATGTTTTATATACTGTCAATTTTTTTTAAATTTTTTTAAGTTTTAATATACATAAAATTGTAAATTTCCATTGTTAATAGTATTATCTTTAGATTATTGTATTTGTTAATTTAAATAATAGTTTTGTAGATGTTCATTTAAAAGTTATTATTTTAGATGTTTTGAAATGTATTTAATATGTAAATTATAATGTTGAATGATTAGATAGATGTAAATTCATTGTTTAAACATGTAATTACATTCAATATTTTATATTTATTTCAAATAAATAGTGATTAATTATATATTAGTTTGTAAACCATTTAATAAAGAAAGTAAAGCTAACTATATTCGCAAGTCTTTAACCTCAACCTAACCATAACTATACAATAAAACCCTAAACATAAAACTAAGTATTTAATCACATAACACCCCACCAAGGGATCCAAACACAAAACTTAGTATTTAATGGTTTTACTTTGTTTCATGGATCAAAAAGGGATGATGTAAACTATTTTATAAATGTATATTCTTTTAGCCTTTCATACCTTGTGACATGTACAGTGGATGATTGTGCATTCCAAATTAATGGCAAGTGGCATTTGGAACAAATGTATATTATTTAAATGGATTGAGCTTGTAGTTATTCTTTCATGTGGATTTGTTATTTATTTTACTTCTAGTATAATTATTTAAAAATGAAATGTGACTCAACATCTTGGGATCATTAAGGAATGTAATCTCTTATGTGTTTTATGTAAATTATTGTACATGTTATTGCTTACTTAGTAAAACTTTAAGTTAGTTCTTTGGATCCCTTGGTTGGGTGTTACATAATGTGCTCCCTAACCCTTAAACCATATCTTTTTTAATAAAACTTCACACTAACCGTAAACATAATACATTAACCTTGATGTAAAATCTCACTTTCACCATAATTCTAACCTAACCCTAACACTAGTTAAAATTTTGACCAAATTATATAATTAAAATTGATAAACTTAATTCTAAGCCTAACCCTAATCATGTTAATAAACTTAATCCTAAATGTTAAACCCTAATTCTAATTGTAACTTCAAATCTTAAAATCTAACACTTGATCCCTAGCCAGGTAACCATAATAGTAAATATAATGGAAAGTAATCTTAATCCTAAGTTTGAAAACTATATTTAATGATTTTAAATTGGATTGAAGAAATATTATGGATAATATGAATAACATTATTTAGAGAATATATGTTATTAATAATTAGTTCTAAATAATGAAATGGATTGTGTATAAAAATTCATTATTAATGTAGAACTATTTAATAGATATGATTGTCTTAAGTTAAATACTAGATCTTGGTACATTGATATATTTTGAGACACTAAAACTATACTAGCTATAAACTTCCTCTATCAAACTATTAAATTAAGTATATTTTATATTTGTCCATTACTCATTCAACTTGTGATGAAGTCTACATTTGTTACAACTTTAGCTATGAGTTTGTATGATTCTATTAGATTTTATAACCATTTTAACCCATTCATTACTAAGATTTTGAGCCAACAAAGGTAACATTACTAAACTTTGTTTGATCTTGAGATGAACATATAATCCATAATGAGAATATAATCCCCTAGTGTCACAAAATAAGTATACATAAAAATTGATCTAGCTACTTGACTATACAAAAGGGAAATAATTTTGAGGGAAACAATCCTAGAACAAACAACAATCCATTATGGACAAAAATCCATTGAATTATGGACTAATTGATAGCATCTATGATATGTTAATACAACTCTAAATAAGAACTATCAACTCTCTATTTCAATATATTCTAGTCATACTTCTTAGATCAATCTTTAGAATGACATTCTTACACACCTTTATATCTCATACACTCATAACAACACCATTTTCTTGTAACATTAATAAATAATTTCATCTTTATATACATGCAATTAACATAAAAAAGGTTGATCTTAACCATCATATTAATTACAAAAATGAACTACAATAATCAATTTTACCCAAGATATGTAAACTAAGACATAGTTAGGACCCACATATATAATCTCTAGTATGCCATGATCTATCAATCACACTCATGATCTAATGCAACATGACAACTAACTGAGTCAGGCATTAATACATCAACACACTCTAAGAGGCCTTTTGGATCCAATCAAAAATCTCATTGTTTTCCCATATTAATAACAAGATATAATTAAGAAACATAAATAAGTATTGTGAAATACCACATCAACAAAAAACACATCTCTATCTCATAATCCAAAAAAAACACTACACTATTCATTATGAACATCAAATAGAAATATCCATCTTTAAATAAAAATAGCATGCACAAATTAGATAGTTATAGGATTAGATGGTCAGGTTGGAATAGTAGTTTTTTATCTAAGATCGATATCGTTAATCCTTATGGTGTATTTTTTTTGTTGATTTAGATATGAGAGAATAAAATTAATGATTCAAGGGTTTTCTATTGGGATTAGTTACTAGTTGTGTTGGCACTTGTATAGGTTTTACCAAAAGTGCATTTGTTGTTAGAGGAGGGTTTTGTGGCATTAAATCTAGTTGCTAAGGTTTCTTTGGGAAACCAAATGATTGGTTGGGTCATCACTAATGACCCCTTTATTAGGATCAAGAAACATTGTGAGTCCTTCATAGACATATACATGTTATTCTTATTTGATTCATCATGACTACTAATCATAGCTAAGAGATATGTTTCTAGCAATGATAACATCTATATGGTCACATGGAATACACTTTCCAACAATCTTCTTCTATTTTCTTCTCTAACCTCTCATTGTAATGCCCCACTAAGGGATCCAAAGAATTACACTAAATTTTCCAAACAATTTTTTTTTTTAAAACATGAAAGTAAAACCAATCATAACATTTGCGGAAGCAATAGTAACATCCAACTGAAAGTAAACATAACACAACATAATAGATTACATTCTTTAAAGATCCCTTAACATTGAATCATGTCTAAATTAACTATTCATCTAACATCACATCATTATGAAATAACAATGATACATCCAACATTCATAAATTACATTTAGGATTGCTCAATCATCCACTATACATGTTATAAGGTATGAAAAGCTTAAAAGAATAAACATCCATGTAAATACAATACATCATCATCCTAGCTCTAATCCATGATGCAATTAAAGTAAATGAAACCACATGTCATACATGATACATCATCACAAAAGATATAAACATCCATCATAAAAGATAACCATATATCACAAACATAAATAACTAAGTGCATGGTTCCTCCCAACCATAAATATCATCATTAGACGATCATGGATCCTAGCCATCCCTCCGTGCATAACATCCCAAAGCACCAAAGAGATCATCGATATTATCCTAGTAGGAATGTCACTCCTAAAACATCCTACTAACATGCAAAGTAAAGCATAAGATAACATCATCTAACATATGCAAATCATCAGTATAAGAACATACTAGTAAATACATCCATCATAAGGTATATGATCTATCATAATGCTCCAAGAATAGAATGAAGATAAATACCAACCAAGAATACTCCAACCACAGTGTCTCAGATGGATCTCAAATGATAAGAGTAATAAAACACTACCACCCGACCATGTGGAACCTAAGTGGTCCACTCCCACCGTGCTGAGGAGATAATCTCAAGTCCCAAATAGGATATCAAAACCGCATAGCATAAATCTCTATAAGTCCAAGAATCCTAAAAGTATACTAACTCAAAGGTTC
>CM053793.1:487351119-487388619 GCA_028749045.1 Cupressus sempervirens
TAATTTTTCAATTAGGACAAATGGCTTAAAGGGTTGGGATTTGGACTTGAGAATTTATCTCCCCTCTCTTATCATTGAGATAATGTGATAGGGTACGCTCATCCTGGCAATTCAGGGAAGTCGATACCTGGTACCTGCAACCTACATAAAAACCACGCATGTAAAAGCACAATATATACTAAACTAAATAGGCAATGGCAGGAAGTGGTGCATCGTGTAGATCCTGACTAGCAGGTGACTACGACTCCCTTCTTTAACCATATCAGACACGCCAAACAAAAGCAAACATGCACACCATACACATGCAAGTATGGGGTAAGTATCCATAAGAAAACACATATATGATAATAAACCATCTAACTAATCATTTTCAATAACTAAAATCACTTGAATAATCATCATGCATACATGAACTATAAAATACCAAGTAATCTCATCATATAATAACTGAATCCATAGCACAATATCTGATAGTCTCAAAACAAAGCTGCTAACCATCAGCATAAAACTAGCCCTAAAAGAGTTCAACAATGATAACAAAATGCGAACTAGGGGCAAGCACTACACTCATTTTCCTTCATAAAGGATTAGTAATTGTTTCATGAGTTGATCTTCGCCATGTCTCTAAGTCTCATTCCTTTCCAAATTTTGCTAATGTCTTACCAAAATCACCTACCAACAATAAACTTATGCCTAATTTCTCACCACTACAAGGAATGTCAGTCTAGATAATATTTTCCATTTTATCTATCACCTTCCCTTATCACAAAGATTGTTCACTCACAATCACAAGATTTTAAGGCAAATTATTGAAGGCTTACCCTTCATTAATTACCTTTATATTCTCCTTCTTAGTCATAATATCTTGTGAAACAATTGTAATCCTTAACTTTATTTGGTTCCTTCTCTTCTTCTTTGCTCATTATTGATGAAATTACCTAGAAGTGAGTCCTTGAATTCTTTTTTCTATCCTTAATCACACATGGTTTGTCTAAATAATCCTTAATTTTTACACCCATGGACTCTAGTACTAATGTGCCCTTATAATCTATTTCCATCAACACATTAGAAGTTGCATTCTTAGTCCACCTGCCAATTTCTTCATACTTTCTTTCCATAATCTTAATTATCCTCATTTTTAACTCATCCTATCCTTATATTATCCTCATTTTTATCTCAAAAAGACTTTAAAAACTAAATAGAATAGGAATATAACTACTCTAGCATTCAATATAAAATATTAATAATAAAAAAAATCACTACAATATTTCATAAAGTAATTCCATTCAGGATCTAGATCATAGTATAACAAAACAATTTGGTTAAACTATTGGGCATTTGACATCCTTTTCTTTAATATCAAAAACATGTTTCCTTGAACTTGCATAGACAAAACAAGGTCGTATCTAACATCAAAACTAGATTTATAGTTGATTTATTAATATAGTTTTTTGGAGTATTATTTTATGATTAGACTTAAATTTGGTTTAATGTTCAATTAGCATTAACATTAAAGTTTACTTTAGTGTTTAACTTTATTTATTTAATTGATATGGTTTTAAAGATTTGCACTTATATAATTGATATTTTAGATTTATTTTATTAAATAGTAATTTTGTGATTTTTTATGTTGTTTAAACATATATGCAGATTATATTTGATGGACCCACCACTACCCCCTCTGCCTCCCCCACCCCCACCTCAACCTCCTCAATTTTCCCTTTACCTCCACCCCCACCTCTACGACTGCCTAGTCCTCCTCCACCAACTACCGTAGATGATCTGTGAGAGAGCATGCATGAGGCATAATCTTAATGACCTCATGTGAGATATTGAGGCTATTAGGTGCGAGGCCCACCCCCATCCTCACCTACTACACCTTGCGGATATCATGCAATGCGTCATTTAGTCTATACAACATTTGGATTCTAATATTGATTCATTAGATTATGGAGGCAAAACATGCGTGCTTACTATTCTGATGGCTTATCATATAGAGGTCCATAACCTCAAAATAGGTAAAGGACATTCTACAAGATTATTTTGTAAACCCTAAGATGGGTGAGGAGATTAACGAGAAGAAGCCTTGTATTTCTATTATATGGTGCACACATCTACCTATATCAGTACACTTTTGGAAGCGGTGGTGGGTGGTATTTGACCATCCACCACATGCTAGTCATGTGGTGCCCATGTACTTCCTTAGGAAACTATGGGCTAAGTTTGAATTTGGTTTGAAACCCAATTATTTTGATACGAAATCATTTCAGGGGGTTGGTGGAGGGATGCCTTAAGATAGGATTGGGAAAAAGCTGAGTGATAGAATGAGAAATTGTAGGTGACTTCAGCCTCTTATACCTCTTCTTGCACCTATTGTACCAGTGCCACACCATCATCGACCAATTTCATCTACTCTTACCTCTTTGAGTTCCCTTTCAGGCAATTTAGTAGAGCAGTGGACATAGGCAAGACATATTTGTCTAGTTGGACACATTTGTACTAGTTGTGGAGGCATATGCAGAGCCCTCCAGAGCGATGTCGATGCAGCGCATAATGACCATTATGCTAAGGGTGCTGATTTTGATGATGACACATATGCTACCCATGGTGATGGTAGTGATGACATTGATGTGTCATCATTTGTTGACCTCATGCAGGGAGGCCCTAGAGACAGTCAAGAGCAACAGGTAAAATTTTAATTAAAATTAAAATATAAAGTACATAATTACGTCGAGAGGTGTTCTATACAATGGCAGCACAAATGCTCAACATAGGAATATGCCAAGATTCCTTGTCAATAAAAAAGAAAAGGTAGGAGTTACAAACTTCTAAATTAAATATTAAATTATTAAATTTTAAAATAAAAACTACACTTGAAATAATAGCTGGCCAAAATAATAAGATGCCAAATGGAGGCCAAAATAATAGGCCCGAAAAAATAGGGCTTGAAAAGGTATGAGCCGAAAAAATAGGCCCAAAAATATGCCCCTAAAAAATAGGGTCTGAAACAATAGGGGCCAACCAATTTCAATATAATTTATGTTTTTGTTAAATATAATATTGCATGCAAATTCATGGTTTTTTTTTTGTGCAGAGTGGGAGAATTTGAAATAAATTCATGGAATGTGAAGAGATGTCTATTGGGGGAGATGAGGATTCTCTCACAAGCTATAAAACAAAGGCTCCTCATTTCATTTTCATTTTATGTTTTTGCAGGATGGAAGAGGTGGAGATTATTGGAGGATTAGATTGGAGTTTTTGAACAGGAATAGATTGAAGTTTTGGAGTAATTTTTTTGTTGGTGAGATTTCTATTTTCTATTTAGATTTAGATGTAGACATAGATTCAAATTCAAAATTAGTTATAATATTCTACTTTGATTTAGATTTCAATTTCAATTAGTTCCATTTAGATTTCTAGAATTATATTCAAAATTGTTTACACTTACATTTAATAGTTTAATCTTGCATGTTTGATTTAGATTTAGATTTGCATTCAAAATCTTTTGAGTTATATATTTTATAATACTTTTCATTTGCATATTTTAAAAGTGCATGTTTCAAATTAGTTTTAGATTTGCATGTTTCATATTAGTTTTAGATTTACATATTTCAAAATAGTTTAAGTTTGCATGTTTTAGATTTGAATGTTTCATAATAGTTTTACATTTTCATGTTTCAAAGTATTTATATTTTCATGTTTCAAAGTATAATTTTATCATTTATGTGGATGGCAATGTCACCATATCAATAGAATTTATATTTTATTAAAGTTAATGATTTATTTAAAGTACATGAATCATATATTTAGTATATATTTTATCATTATTAGATTGTAAAATATAGAAAAATTCTCCAAATAATAGCTGTCCAAAATCATATGAAGCCAAATGGATGCTGAAATAATAGGGCCCGACAAAAGGGGCCAAAAATAGGACCCGAAAAAATAAGGCCAAAAAAAATAGGACTGAAATAATTTCATTAAGTTTTTAAATATATAATATTTTCTTTTTGTTAAATTTATTTTTGCATGCACATTCATGCTTATTGTTCATGGGGAGTGGGGGAATTTGAAACAAATTCGTGGAATGTCAAAAGACATCTATTGGGGGATATGAGGAGTCTCTCATGGTTTATAAAATAAATGCTCCACATTTCATTTTCATTGTGTGTTTTTATAGGGAGGAAGAGGTGGAGATTATTGGAGTGGATTAGAGTTTTTGAAGAGGAGTAGATTAAAGTTTTGGAGTAATTTTTTGCATGTGAGATTTCTATTTTTAATTTAGTTTTGCATTTAGATTTAGATTTAGTTATGTATTTAGATTTAAATGTAGATTTAATTTCAAAATTAGTTATAGTTTAGCCTTGCATGGTTGATTTAGATTTAGAATTCAAATTGAATCAAAATCTATTTGATTTAGATATTTGATAATACATTTCATTTGCACATTTTTAAAGTGCATGTTTCAATTTAGAATAATATTTGCATGTTTCATATTAGTTTTAGATTTTCATATTTCAAAATGGTTTTTGTTTTTATGTTTTAGATTTGTATGTTTCATAATAGTTTTATATTTGCATGTTTCAAAATATTTATGTTTTTCATGTTTCATAATTAAATTTTATCATTAATGTGGATGGCAAGGTCACCTTATCAATAAAATTTGTATTTTATTAAATTTAATGATTAATTTAAAATAAACAAATCATATACTTAGTTTATATTTTATTATTATTTAATTAGATTAATTATGTGTTTTATTTAAATATTTTTCGCAGTATATATAAATTTTTATTAATATTTATGTTTGTAATGTTTGAAAAGTGGAAGACAATGCCACCATATTTCAAGCATTACAATCAAACTATTTCATTTGAAATAGTTTTGATTTTTATTTATGTTATTTTAAAAATTATTCATTTGAAAGAATTTGTGCTAATTATGAATACTTTTTTATTCTGATAATTTTTATATGTTTGTGTTTGTTTATAAGTTTTCAGGTTACTATTTGAGTTATGGATGCCTCGAACAAAGAATCAAACATTATTTGATGCTAGCCTAACTACTTCAATAAACTCAAATGATTTCTTTGAGACCGAGTTTGACAAATGCCTACAAATAATTAAAGAGATGTGCACAACTATAATTAAAGTTATGGAGAATGCAATATTTCCAATTGACTACGTTGGGGAAATAGAAGTAATGCATATGAAAGATGCATAAAAATTCATATGTGACACATCTACAAAAGTGGATGGGTTTCCCTCAATGATGAAAGAAGTCTTTCGTGATCATTGTTCAAACAAAAGAATCCTAATCATTGAAGAATGTGACATGTATTTATGCCATTACAAAGATTTTTATTTTTTGTTATGGTTCATTCTTGTCTCCAATTTGAGAATTTTACTTCTAATTAGTTGTATTGGCAGTTTTATTTCCGCATTGTTCTATGTAACTTTCACAAAGAAGAGAACAAGAAAAAATAAATTTATTATTGTATAAAATATTTCTTTAATGGATGTGGCTACTAAATATGTTAATTAAGAAAGAAAATCATAAGTCTAAATAGATGTCCTTAATGATAAGTATATTTATTGATTACTATTCTTAATCATTACAATAAAAATTGCATTAGCATTATTAAAAATTCAACAATATATAATGTTCTCACATTATCATGCAAAAATAATTTCCATAAAATTGATTCTTATATATTATTTCACACTTCTTACATCATCTAAATAGTTGTGTTGGGACTTATAATTTCCCTTTCATGAATTTAAAAGTTTGCACTATTTGAGTCATTCGTATAACATATATCCCAAATTTGACCATAGTTGTACTCCAAATACTCCAATACTACACCTATATCTCATACTTCCCTTCACCATTTCCCTTATTTTAGTGTAACATTAAACCACTTACTAACCTTAACCATAACATTGAGTGTCATATAAATGAAATTGTAAACCTTGGATCCTAACTCTAACTCTTACTCTATATATGACTGTACTAAGCATTTAGTAAATTATATACCTTAACATTACCCTATATGCACTAGAAACTAGAAATAATATTGTATTTTTTATAATTGGAATATATATATATATATATATATATATATATATAGAGAGAGAGAGAGAGAGAGAGAGAGGTGTATTTAGAGAGCAGGGAGAGAGAGGGGGGAGAGAGATTAGGAGGTGTATCTAGAAAGTATGGAGAGAGAGTGAGAGAGAGAGAGAGAGAGAGAGAGAGAGAGAGAGAGAGAGAGAGAGAGAGAGATTAGGAGGTGTATCTGGAGGGCATAGAGGGAGGAAGAGATTAGGAGGTATATCTAGAGAGCAAGATGAGAGAGATAAGGGGGTGTATCTAGATATTATAGAGAGGGATTAGGGGGTGTATCTAGAGACTAGAGACAAAGAGAGATTAGAGGGTGTATTTAGACAGGGGAAGATATTACTACGTGTAGTTTGAGAGTAGGGAGAGAGAAAGGGAGGGAGGAAGAGAGAGAGAGATAGAGAGAGAGAGAGAGAGGATGGGAGAGGGAGGGATTACATTATTAAAAAGATTAATAACTTGTATCACAATAGCACTAATCATGGGCACTATAATAGAACTAACCCACATAAAAATTTAACCTAACAATTACCCTAACACTAAGATAAACTATAATAATAGCACTAACATCAACTATAATATGATTAATAACCTAGAAATAACATTAACTGCAATAATAACACAAATCCTAACTCTAACTCTGACTCTGACTCTAAATCTAACCTTAACCTAACCCTAATCCTAACCCTAACCTTAACCCTAACCCTAACCCTAACTCTAACTCTAACTCTACCCTTGACCCTAACCTTAACTCTTTATAACTTTAACTCTATACCTAATTCTAACCCTAACCCTAAGCCTTACTATAACTCTAATCCTAACTATTATTCTAACTCTAATGCTAATTCTAACCCTAAACCTAACCCTAATTTTAACCCATATTCAAACTCTAACCCTAACTCTAACTCCAACTCTATCTCTAACCCTAACCCTACCCCTAATTCTAACCCTAACACTAACTCTAACTCTAACCCTAACTATAATTATAACTCTAACTCTAATTGTAACCCTAACCCTAACACTAACCCTAACCCCAACCCTAACCCTACCCCTCATCCTAACCCTAACACTATATATAATGCTAATCCTAACCCTAACACTATATTTAACTCTAACCCTAATACTAATTCTAATCCTAACCCCAACCCTAATTCTAACCCTAAATCTAACCCTAAATCTAACCCTAACTCGAACTCTATCTCCAATTTTAATTGTAACTCTAAGTTGATCCCTAACTCTAACTCTAATTCTAACCCTAACCCTAACCCTAGCCTCAATTCTACCCCTAATTCTAACACTAACACTAATGCTAACACTAACATTAATTATAACCCTAACCCTAATGCCAATCCTAACTCTAACTGTAACCCTTGTGCTAACCCTAACCCTAATTTTGACCCTAACTATATCTCTAACCCTTCTTCTAACTCTAATTCTAACTCTAACTCTAGCTCAAACCCTGACTCTAAATCTAACCCTAACCCTAACACTAATTCTAACCCTAGCTTTATTTGTAACTTTATTTCTGCCCCTAACACTAATTCTTACCCTTACTCTAACCCTAAATCTAACTCAATCCCTAGCCCTAATTATATTTGTAACCCTAATTCTAACCCTAACCCTAATCCTAACTCTAACTCTAACTATAGCTCTAATTCTACCCCTAACCCTAACCTATATATCTGTAACTCTAATCCTAATTCTAACCCTAATCCCAATTCTATCCCTAACCCTAACCTAATTTTAACCCTAACTATAACTCTAATCCTAACTCTAACTCTAACAATAACTCTAATTCTGACCCTAACCCTAACCCTAACCCTAACACTAATTCTAACCCTAACTCTAACTCTAACTCTAATGCTCATTCTAATCCTAACCCTAATTCTAACCCTAAATCTATCTCTATCTCTTACCCTAACTCTAACTCTAACTTTATCTCTAAGTCTAACCCTATCCCTAATTCTAACCCTAACTATACCTCTAACTCTAACTCTAATTGTATCCCTAACCCTAACATTAACCCTAACCCTGACTCTAACTCTAAACCTACCCCTAATCCTAACCTTAACAATGTATATAACTCTAACTCCAACCCTAACCCTAATTAAATCCTAATCCCAACCCTAACTATAACCCTAACCCTAAATCTAACTAGGTAACTCTAACCCTAATCCTAACTGGAATTCTATCTCTAACTTTAACTCTAACTTGAACTGGGACTCTAACTCTAATTCTAACCCTAACCCTAATCTTGTCCCCAATTCTAACCCTAGATCTAACTCTAACTCTAACTCTAACTCTTATACTAACACTAACACTATCACTACCTCTAATTTTAACTCTAACTCTAATTGTAACCCTAACCCTAATGCTAGCCCTAATGCTAACCATAACCCTAACACTAACCCTAACTCTAACTCTAACCCTAATTCTAACCCTAACATTATTCTAACCCTAAATATAACCTTGACCCTAACTATATTTGTAACCCTAATTCTAATCCTCGCCCTAATTCTTACCCTTACCCTAACCCTAACTCTAACTCTAATCCTAACTATATTTGTAACCCTAATTCTAACCCTAACCCTAATCCTAATTCTAACTCTAATTCTAAACCTAACTCTAACTCTAACCCTAACCCTAAGTCTAGCCCTCACCCTAACAATAGCTCTAATTGTAACCTTAACCCTAACAATAACCCTAAATCTAATCCTAACTCTAATTTAAACCCTATCCCTCACCCTAATTTTAATCCTAACTCTAACTCTAACCCTAACCCTAACCTTCACACTATCCCTAACCCTAATTCTAACCTTAACCTTGACCTTAACTCTAACTCTAACCCTAATCCTAACACTAACACTAACCTTAACCATAAACATAACTCTACCCCTAACTCTAACCCTAAATCTAACTCTACCATAATTAGACTCTAACCATAACCCTAACTCTAACTTTAATCCTATCTCAAACCTTAACCCTAACCATAACTCTAACCTTAACCTTGACTCAAACCCTAACCCTAACCCTATCCCCATTATAACCCTACCCATAACCATAACCATAACTCTAACCCTAACCTTAACCATGAGCATTACTCTACCTAACCTTGACCATAAACATAACTCTACTCCTAACTCTAACCCTAATTCTAACTCTACCATAATTGGACTCTAACCCTAACTATAAGCATAACTCTAACCCTAACCTTAACCATGAGCATAACTCTAACTCTAGATCTGACTCTACCATAATTGGACTCTAACCCTAACCCTAACCTTAATTTTAATCCTAACTCAAACCCTAACCCTAACTTTGACCTTAACCTTGATTCAAACCCTAACCCTAACCCTAACCCTAGCCTTACTATAACCCTAACCCTAATCATAACCATAATCATAACTCTAACCCTAACATTAACCATGACCATAACTCTAACCCTAACCTTAACCATAAATATAACACTAATTTGAGCCTTAACCATAACTCTAACAATAACCATAACCATAACTCTATCTCTAACCTTAACCATAGCTCAAACCCTAACCCTAACTTCAACCCTAACTTTAATGCTAATTCTATCCCTAAGGTTAACTTTAAATGTAATGGTAACTTTGTCCCTAACCATATATCTACCTATGACTATAACATTTTACATTACAATATCCCAAAACAATTTTTAAAAAAAAATCTAAATTAAACTCCTTATATTAAATTTTAAAAATATTTGACTCAAACCCTAACCCTAACCCTAACCCTATCCCCACTATAACCCTAACCATAACCATAATGATAACTCTAACCCTAACCTTAACTATGAGCATTACTCTAACCCTAACCTTAACCATAAACATAACTCTACCCCTAACTCTAACCCTAATTCTAACTCTACCATAATTGGACTCTAATCATAGCCCTAACCCTAACTATAAGCATAACTCTAACCCTAGCCTTAACCATGAGCATAACTCTAACTCTAGATTTGACTCTACCATAATTGGACTCTAACCCTAACCCTAACCTTAATTTTGATCCTAACTCAAAACTTAACCCTAACTCTAACCTTAACCTTGATTCAAACCATAACCCTAACCCTAACCCTAGCCTTACTATAACCCTAACCCTAATCATAACCATAACCATAACTCTAACCCTAACCTTAACCATGTCCATAACTCTAACCCTAACCTTAACCATAACTCTAACAATAGCCATAACCATAACCCTATCCTTGACCTTAACCATAGCTCAAACCCTAACCCTAATTATATACCTAAGGTTAACATTAACTGTAGTGGTAACTTTGTTCCTAACCATATATTTACATATGACTATAACATTTTACATTACAATATTCCAAAAAAATATTTTTTTAAATCTAAATTAAACTCCTTATATTAAATTATTAAAAATAGGACTCAAACCCTAACCTTAACCATGAGCATTACTCTAACCCTAACCTTAACCATAAACATAACTCTACCCCTAACTCTAAACCTAATTCTAACTCTACCATGATTGGACTCTAACCTTAACCCTAACTATAAGCATAACTCTAACCCTAACCTTAAACATGAGCATAACTCTAACCCTAGATCTGACTCTACCATAATCAGACTCTAACCCTAACCCTAACCTTAATTTTAATGCTGACTCAAACTATAACCCTAACTCTAACCTTAACCTTGACTCTAACCTTAACCCTAACCCTAACCTTAGCCTTACTATAACCCTAACACTAACCCTAATCATAACCATAACCATAACTCTAACGCTAACCTTAACCATTACCATAACTCTAACCCTAACCTTAACCATAAACATAACTCTAATCTGAACCTTAACCATAACTCTAACAATAACCATAACCATAACTCTATCCCTAACCTTAACTATAGCTCAAACCCTAACCCTAACTCCAACCCTAACCCTAATGCTAACCCTAACCCTAATTCTGTCCCTAATGTTAACATTAACTATAATGGTAACTTTGTCCCTAACCATATATCTACCTATGACTATAACATTTTAAATTACAACATCCTAGAAATAAAATATATATTTTTAATCTAAATTAAACTCCTTATATTAAATTTTTTTAAAAAATTTGAAGCATAATTTTATAGTAACTTCATACAACTCTAATTAAAAATTAATTAACAATTTTATAGTAACCTTATCAAAATAAAAAATAATAAGTAAATATTTTTCCTAGTGCACCATGACTACCACTAGCTTATATATACCTCTATATATATTACGCCGAGAGTAATCGTTCTCGAGGTGCCTATTTTTATTTTCATAAATCCCAACTTCGATTAAAATAACTTTGGGATTAAATAAAAATAGGTGCCTCGAGCACAATTACTCTCAGCATAATATATATAGAGGTATATATAAGCTAGTTATTTACTTTCTACATACATGTGTAATTGTATTAACCATATTTATGTACATGTTGATTTTGAAATAATAGAGGATGTATGATACTGTTCCTCCTAGGAGGCAGTATAGTCTTTTTTTGAGACCTATAGATGTTGGCATCCCTCATAGAATATGCACTTTGAATTACACTATAAAAATGTACATTTGAACATGAATTTAATAACATGTGCTCATATGTTCTTTTTATCAAATTTTGTAGGGATTGTCGACTGCTACACAGTTTGATGTCAATACAGGTCTTAATCTATTCACCACTGAGGCACAACCTCAAATACATATGGTATGAACTTTTGACTAAAGACAAATAATTTGTACTTTTTTTTAATGTAGGTACATTGTTATTAACTTATAATCTAAACAATTTTGACTCATGTATATATATTTTATGTGTTTTGATTTTACGAATAGGAGATGGATCATACTTATCCATACAAGCCTCGATATAGTTTACTTTTGACTCCATCTTTTGATCATCGTGCTAGCACATCTTTAGACACATTTGTGACATTGGCTACTACTCAAGTATGATACACACACGTGCACACATATTTTTATAGTGTATAAAAAATGCAGTGTACAAATTATGCACTTTTTAGTTTACTTACTTCAGTAATTCATGTATATATAATATTGACTCAACATTTATGTATCCATAATTTTAGGATTACGTTGCCATGAGTGTTGTTGAGAGTATGGGACTAAGCTAGATGGAGGTACCTACATCATCTTTTGAGGTTAGTATTGTGATTTATGTACATATAGATAGTTCATTATGCTCTTTATCAAATTTTTAAAATGTATGTATTGTAGATTACAGGACCTCACGACTACTGCATTTGGTAGGTTTCACAATGCACCTCCTCCCGTTATAGAGGGACACCCATCTCATGTGGTATTATTTTTATTATGTAATGAATATTTAATTTATTTGCAAGCTAGATTTTGAAACCCATTTCAATTAAGCATGTACATGATGAGACACCTCATGTTGCACAAGATGATCCATTTGCCTCATAGGGTGTCCCACATGATGAGACAACTCATGTTACATAGGATGATCCATCTGAGTCCTCTTCACTTGGACTAAAGAGAACTATAGATCAAATATATTAGGTCTTTTTTGGCACCTTTAGATTGTGTTTTTATGACACATCCTTTATTTTGATACACTTTGTATTAGGATAGTTAATTGTATTATATGTATTTTTTGACTTCATAGATCATGTTATGACATGTTAGACCATGCACTATTTTTTTACGACTTCTTATCATGTGAGTGTATGTAGTATATATTATTATGTTAGATCATGTTGTAATTATTCAAACCATTTTCTTTATTGCGACATCTTTTATTCATGTTATGACATATTTTGTAAGTATATGGTAATTTAACAATAATTTTAACTATTTATATATACAAACATTAATTTAAACATGTTTGAATGTAAAAGTAATGGAAAAAATTAGGAGGTCATTACTTGAATTGACAATTAATTTATAATATCAAGTGCACACCTTTAACTTTCAAATAGAAGTAAACTCTTATTTTTAAATGTTTACAACATGTTTCACAATACATGTAAGACAATGTCAATGACATATTTATAGAAGTGAACTCAAAATATAAAATTGGTTCAACACATTTCTTCAAATGAGGTCCTGTAAAATAAAATTGTAAAACAAAAACACATGTTAATAAAAGTATAAATTTATCTGAACTATGTAAATATGTGTAATTTGTATGTACTCACTATGTGTAATTGCACAACATGTTGATGTTTGATCCAACTTAATAGTTAAATTTGCATAAATTGTAATTGAGACCTGAATAAGAGGTATACATAAGTTCTCTAATTTTCTATTGACAATGCATACATACATGTAATTAAATATACTAAGGACATATATAAAAATAACACAATAAAGAAAAAACTTACATGTGTTTGATTTAAATGTAGTCATCCCACTATACCATCTGCACCCTCTCTCTTTTGCAATGCATCTATGATTGTCTCGTGCTCATCCATTGAAATTTTCCATAATATTTTATTGGTGGATCTCCCTTTGTATCTTTCTAATTTGATATTCATTGCCATAATCAAATGAGAATAGTGTAGAATCTTCATTTTAGATTGGTAGTCTTCAAATACTGGTAAACTATTTCTTCTTGTTAAGTATCTACGTAGCTAGGTGCCAGCTACAATGACAAATCCAACTAGATACTCAAAACCACCATCATCTACTTGATGACATATCAATTTTTTCTTAGGTTCCACACATCTAGCTACGTAATGCTCAATCTATTCATCATTATCATTAGGTGCAATAACAACATAAATATGTCCTACAAGATAAGATAAAGTACATAAACACTTTAATCACATGTGTACATATATAAATAATATGTTAAAGACATGTATGTACTTTAATTATATTAATGACATGTACATAAATAAATAATATAAATTGAAGCATGATTGCAAAAAAATCTAATTAAATTGTGCATACCAATTTCTATGAGGTCTGAAATATTATCATAGTCTTCTGATGTAAAAGTAGCATTCTGGCCTTCATTTACTATATCATCTTGAAAATGTGTGTTAGTAGGTGCTAATGATTTTTTTTTTCAATCTTCAACCCATTATGTATTTTCACATTCTTCCCATTCACCTACAAGACAAAATTGACAAAAACAAGCAAGCTCCCTAGTCCATATAGTCCAAGTGTTAGAATCTAAACTCCTAAATGAATGCCATTTAGCTGACCCACTAATTGTATCACAGTAATATCTTGAAAGGATTTTATTCTCTTAAACTCGATAGAAGAATCATTTGATTATAGAGTTCTCACTTGATCTCGTGTAAAAATATTTGTTACACCATTCGAATATCTCATGTGCATTTTTGAATTTGGCTTTTTCCTCACATTTTAATTGCTCTATGCTAAGGGCTTTCTTCACGGATTCACCAACACCATCATGTTCTCCTTTACCATGTCTAGCCTCATAAAAACTCCACATGTTGGATGTTAGTTTTCCTATGTGTCCTACTCAACCAATAGAACATTCTAGCATTCTTGAATTGTCCTGTACAATTATCTAACCATATCTAATGTTGTGTCATTTGAATTTGTCTCTCTTTTAAATTATCATAAAAGACCTTGAAACAATATTGGACAAAATTAGATGAATGAAGTTTATTATCACTCATATAAAAATGGTACTCTGTCAATATTTTTTGATCATCCTCTATACTATCAGGTGCATGCCTATAAACTATATGAACATAAATTGTTACTTGCACTGAATTGTAATATTATGGTTGTACCTCATCTTGTGGTGCAAGTGTGTAGTTCTCTACAAAGTTAACAACTAAAAGTATAGTACCAATTGGAAATGTATTATTACATATGCAAAATTGTCCATCAAGCCATCTAGCATATTGAGAGTGTTTAACATATTTTGGTATGATAACACTCTTAAACTCATCCATAAATGCATGACAACTAACTTTATCTATAACTAGATCACACCTTCCTCCAATCTTCCAATCCTTTAATGGATATTCAATAGTTTTGAATCTCTTTACCTCAACTAATTGTTGTCCAAAAGTAGACAAAGCATTTTCATGCAAACATTCATTTAACAAAGAAATATTGCCACACTTATCACATGCACTAGAAAGACATGCATTGAAAAGAAAGTATTGATCATTAGGTGTCTTACAAAACAAACTTGATATGAAATCCTTTATAGTTTCAAGTGGTATTTTTATACCACATTCTGACAACATTTCTTTACTATGCATGGTACCACGTATAGATTGAAATACATCATAATGGTAATGAAATTGAATATGAGTTTTGCAACAATGTGTGATTCTTTCCTTGTTAATCCTTACATACCATGGTTTTCACTTTTCAAAAGACCTTTGACTAATGGTAATAGTTAACACATTACCATCTACAAATTTTTGAAACAATTCAGTTTGAGTCATGTTCAAATGGTGTTTAGGATGTGGATCACATATTTTTGACCCAACTCTCAATTTAAGAACATCTCTTGAATTAGTTGATACTCTTGTATTATCATGCCAAAAAATTTCAACCAAACTTTTGACTTCACTAGTAATTTTCATGCCACATCTCAGGAGTCTACTACTAGAAGTCCACAAAATATTTGTTGGATCACATTCAAAGTTAACCTGTATCTTTACAGCTCTTTCTAAAGTGTTACGATTCACATTAAGATATCCACTTATGTTGCTAATCAATCTTTTGTTAGTTGTTGATTTGTTAACTAAAGCTATTGTTATTGCTAGTTGTGCTGTATTCTTATCTTTAGAGTGACTTTTTTTTCGATAACATCAAAGGCACTAGCAACAGTGGATATAACTTGTTTTAAAGACTCATTTTTATTCTTAGGTTTCACATAAATTCCTAACCTTTTCATTACTTTTCGCATTTTAGACATTTTAATTAGTTACAACATCAACTGACATTGAAATTCAAATTTTTTATTATAAAAAAATGTCTATATAATCTATTAGCATATGTCCTAATTTGTCTCCATGAAACCAATCCTTCAAGATTATCTAGCACATCATTAGGAAAATGAAAATTATGTTCAGACACTTTAGCATCTTTTTGACATGTTTGTTCAGTAATTGGTGTTTCTATGTCTACATACATATAATTGTTATTTTCAACTGGCATTTTATTTTCATTGTTATTTGAGATTTGAATCTCATTTTCAATTTTTCTTGGTATTTCTTTCGGGGTATGCATTTCTATTGGAGTTTGTTGTTCATGATTGTTTGACAATCTATTCTCATGAAGAAAATCTAAATCGTTTAAATCATAACCTGCTTCTAAAAAATTACCAATTTCATCATGAGAAAAAAATTGAGGGTTTGGAGACACACCTATATTGAATATTTGATTAGAATGTGCACCCGAATCTCCTTCTAATGGTTTCTCTTCTTTAGCCTCTTCATCCATTGTGGTATCCTCAATGTCTTTCTCCTTTGAAACATTGCTCAGTTCTCTAATTCTTTGTCTTCTCTTGTGAGGCCTTGCCTTGACCCTTCGTGGCCTTAGTTACTTTATCATTTTGATACTCATGACTCGAGATGTCGAGACATTATCTGATGCTTAGAACATACTTTATTATTTCATGTTGTGTGATGTTACTTTCAGATATATTTGATGATTGTCATTTAATGTTTCATATATATATGTATGTTGATGAAATCAGTAATGTAGGATTGAGACTTTGATTTAAGAGATTTTAAATGGTTAAGAATTAAGCAGGATGAAGAAACCCTTATTGATGTATGTTTCAATTTATGTGGATTTCTGATACGTATACATATATGTAAATGTGATTTTACGGGACTACTGATATGTGCAATGAGTGTGCAGATATTTTAGCCGAGGAACCCTATAGAGGAACAGAACTGATCTCTATGTGCTAATTTTGGAAACCTTGTTGTTCATGATTCACGTATTGTATTGTGAGATGTATGTATGTATCTTTCTATGTTCAGTAAATGTTAGTATTCATAATTATGTTCTATTAGTGTCGCTTGACACTCGTAAATTGGTTATGTTCTTCTGTATGCTATTTAGGGTTAGTTGTATAACCCATGGACCTAAGTCAATTTAAGTTAGTGTCAGTTTGCTAATTGAGTTCTTAATCAAGTTTAGTCACCCTTAATCTGAATTAGTGCTTATCTGCTTTTTAAGAGTTGTTAGTTGGTCCTAATTATTTCCTAGCCTTTGTGTGGCTCTAAACTTATTCCTAAGGCTTTAAAACATGAAATAATTATACCCAAGGGGTATGGGTATGGGTTAGGGGTCTTTTCCAACCCCTAAGCCCCTTTTGTTGACTTTGGAGATCACTCAAAAAGTCTCATTTTACCTTTGTGCGAAAATTGCAATTGGTTACCATGAGTTTCATTACCCCAACTCCACTTAGGGTTTAACCATAGTGTGGGTTCAGTTAGGAGTTTCTAGAATTTTTAGTGGGTGGGTGTAGTTATTGATCCCTTGGGTGGTTGAGTTTGAGGCTTATTTAGAGGCCGTTCTTGGTCTAGTTGGGGTTGTTACCCAATCTCTACATTTGGAGAGGAGTTCTTGAAGATTGAAGCAAGGAAAGGGAAACTCTACTCAAACTTGTTCATTGCCATTACCTCTTTGTGAAGGTTGGAATTCTCATCTCCCTTGTTCAGATTTCATTCTTGTTTCATGCTTATGCTACCTTTTTGTTGTTTCAATGTTTGTATGTTTGTGGGTATGTTGGGAAGCTTTGAAAACCATGTTATTTTTGGATGATTTCCTTTCATGTTTATGTTTAAAATTTTGAGATTTTTCTTGCATGGGTGTTTTGGTATTACTCACCCTTGGAGAGGGCAGAAGTGACCAATTTTGGAAAAGGTCTGTTTAGTCGGACTCCAACCAGTGTAGAGTCTCTTCTCAGGATGAGAAGAGGAAGAAAGGGTAGGGTGTTATGGGCCCCTACCTGTCAGCACAAACCTTGTATGATTATGGTATGTTGAAATGGAAGAACGGAAGTTCTTGGTTTATAGCCCCGATTGGGCATCTATTTGGTGTTGTGCTTGACTTCTCCTAGTTGGAAGAATCCACCTTTCCCTAGTTTTGATTCATTGTGAATCCCTTTGTGAAAACCTTGTATGAATATGCATGTTTGAATTGTTCTTGGTCATGCTTTTGGTCACCTGATCAGATTCTATTCCCTCCACGATTCTTAGAAATGTGATGCAGAAAAAGATAAATACCCCTTGATAAGGTCCATGAAGGAAACTTATATTGGATTGTTGAAAATTTGGAGATTGAAATCCTATGATTATTGTATTTCAATTTTGTTGTAGTGGCCATGATGCCAGGTTTTCTTCCTGGTTCTTTCCCGGCTGAGCCCTTGAATCAGGTTGTTAATAAAATAAGCGATTGAGTAATTTTTACTTCTCTTGAAGTTTTCATATTTTATTTCATCATATGAATGTATATCAAAGAAAAGATGAAATGAGGATGTTCAATTATGCAAGTTTTCAATTTAAAAATGTATGGTATCTCCTTTGAGTTTGATATGATTTAGTTCATGATTGATTGTGTTGGAAGTAAATTTGCAAGAACTTTGTGTGTTAGATACTCCCTTCATATGAATAGAACATCATCATCCTGATCTCCTTATTTTCTCAATTTCCTTAAGATTAGTTTAGTCACTATGTTATTCAATTTGTGCTCCATCAGTTATAATAGATAGTTAAATGAATATGTAGATGATTATTCCTTGTAATGTGGGTATCATTGAAATGCATAGCATTTGGGGTTCATGAAAATTATTAACCAGGAACTCATAAGAAGTTTAAGTATATTTTGATGAACTTTCAATAGTTGTTTTGTTGAGTATGTTGTGTAATAAGATGATTAGTTAATATCATTAATCATTAGAACACCAACCCTTTAAGACTCCATAGTAAGACTCAAACCAATCAAGTAAGTTTCAAAATGCATGTAAAAAGGCCTGTAGTAGCACATTATCATTATGGAAATTGTATGGCAATCACAATATAGTTCATTCTATTGTAGTCTAATAAAATAATAGACCCTCAATGAAATAAAAACCAATACTTTATAAAAAAAAATCTTAATATCCAAGCTACTAATGTCTTTTCTTACCATATTATCTTTATGCATTAATTCCTTGCATCCACTTGACGCCAGCTCTTAGGAAGGTTATGATTAGCCTTTTTGCATGGTAGAAAATGTTAGTCTAGGGTGACATCACCTGTACATCACCTCTTGACTTTGTGCAAGGGTCGATTCTCTCCCTTGGAGAGTGTGCTAAATTTTCTTGTTTAGTGTTGAATGCATTTTGATGTGTGACCTTTTGTCTTGGGCATCACCCTCACCTTTTTGTTGTGTCAGGTGCATCTTCCTTGGGTCGACCTATCCTTTTATAGCATTTTCTTGCAAGTTGGGAGCTGATGTGACGTGGGTAGTTGCGCTTGGGTCTTGTTTCAATTTAGTGCAAACTGCCCTCTTTCCTTTTGGTTGCCCATATCCTTTGCAGTGGTCAGCGCTTGGAAAGCGCATGGGCTTTGAGGGGTCAATGTGACATGTTTGGGGGAGTAGGGTAGGATGTGAGGAGTATTAGTATAGGTGTTAGGTTAGGTTAGTAATTTGTTTCTGTTTAAATTAAGTTTGGTTAGTGTTAGTTAGTAATTTTAGTTATTAGTGAGTTTTTTTTTTATAGTTAGTTTATTATTAAATTTAGATTTGTGTTAGATATTTATTTATTTTTAGTATGAGTAGTGTTAAGTTAGTCTATAGTTTAGTAGTATGTTAAAATGTAATTTAGTTTAGTATAATTAGTTATAGTAAGTTTTTTGTTACATTTTTTTTTGTTATTAGTATTGATAGTAGTTTTGTTATTAAGAGTTAGTTAGTCATAAATTTGATTAAGTTTAGACTTAGTTAGTATAGTTTTAATTAATTTAGTGGTTTAATTATTTTAGAAAGTTCTAATTTAATGATTAGTTAAATTTAGTTAACGTTATGAGTTAGTAAGTATTTTATTTAAGTTATTTCGATTTTCATTTTGTTTTGTCAAGTTAGTTATTCATTGTGTTGTTTAATTGTTATTTGTTTAAGGTTAATTGTTTTAAATTTTAACATATATATTTAGTCAGGATTGTTTACTATTAAGTTAGTTTTAAATTTTATTAGTTAGAATTTTGTAAGTTGTGATGATAGTTAAATTAATATAGTTCTAAGTTAGTCTTACATTGATAATAAAATTTAAATTTTGAGTATTAAGTAGTTTTATTTTTTAAGGTTAATTGGCTATTTAAATTAAGTTTAAATGTAGATTTTATTTGATTAGATATTTTCAAATTAATCTAAATCCAAACTCTTTTAGGATGTTATTTAAATAACTTTCATAGCTTGTTGTGTAGTTAATAAAATAACGTGATTTATGTCAATAACATTTTAATAACGAAAATTCAATCTTATCGATGTTTTCCTCCACAAGAGTTATAAACTTATGTTGTAATGAAGTGAATCTTTTCTTGTAATGTGATCGCAAACTTATCAACTTGAGCATTCTAATATTTAAAAAAAAAAATTGTGTGTGTTTTTGCCCTCGTAGTTTGGGCATGACATCTCTCTCATTGACATTGTGTTTCACACTCTTTATTTGTTGCAATCTCCTCATTTGTCAAAACTTTTGATTTCTTCTTTCTTCATTGTTTTGATCCCATGTTTGCACCAGTTTTGAATTCAAATCAACAGCTTGCAAATTGTAGAAGAAGACAAAAAAATAGAATAACTATGACAAAATTCACTATTACAGATCAAAATTGTTATTCAATAATTGCAAACATTGAAAAGTGGTATGTGGGTCATCCTTTGGGTGCCAACGGGTATATAAGAATTGGGTACTCGATTGTTTAAAAATTGGGTACCCAATTTTTAAACAATCAAGTACTCGTTTCTATCAACGGTTAAAATCAAATCGGGCACCTGATTTTTGAATTACAAATTGGGTGCCCGATTCTAATTAAAATAGATGGGAATTTGGAATGGCTGCAAATTTGCTTCGGGTTTTGCCTTGGAAAAAAGCATGGCATAGGCTTGGTCCCACCAAGCCATGCCTTCATGAACTATTTTTTTCTAAGGCATTTAATCAACAATTTTAGGGATTGTTGTAATTTTTATATGGTCATCCCCATTGAATTTTTTGATGAAACAAAAACCCATTATAGATCTTACTATTTTGATTTCAAAAATTTAAATTTTATAGTGTTATGAATTCATTTGCTATTTTTCTATTATTTATTAACCAAAAGTATCTCTTAAACTTTAAATAGTGACATTCACTAAAACTTTAATAACTTTTAAAATTATTCATATTTTGTAAATTAATTTAGATGTCATTAATCCTCACACAATTCTTTTAAAGTTAAAAATAATAATAATAATTTTTGATTAAATTATGGCATCCATACATGAGATGTTTTAGAAATTATCTTAATCGTCAATTAAAAATTAATAAAAAAATTCTTTAAAAAATTCAAGAAAAATATTCTCATCAATCTTTGGTTTGTCAGGTTACTTCATTTAAAAGGATTTGCAAAAAATCATTTAGTTGTGTCAAATTATGGTGTTTGTACACGAGTGTGGTATGGTCCTAAAACATGCATTTTGAAAAAGTGATTTTTAAAGATCCATACATACATACATACATACATACATACATACATAAATACATACATACATACATACATACATACATACATATATATATATATATATATATATATATCATATGGGTATACAAATGAATTACATGTTCAAAAAGAAGATCCCAGGCACTACAATTTTTATTTCTGGAGCTTTTATATTTAATCTCTAAATGCCTCAAATTTTGGCATCAATTGACAAAATATTTCAAAAACAGGAAAAGCACTTGCACTTTTTGGCCAAAAGTGAGACCCAACTTCTTGCACTGACCCAATATAACCTACAATGGGTTACCCAGGTAGCCTCTTTAGGGCTTCGGCCTCCATTGCAAGCCACTTCCCAACATGACATACATATAACCTACCCTAAGCTCAACAAAATCAAAAGATCACAAAAGATCGCATACCATACATCAGTTCTTAAACAAGCAACTGACAAGCATTGAAATATCACTGATCAAAATCGCACATTCCACCACTAAAATCATCCTTATAGGACTAATTGAAAATCAAGTAAACATAAACCAAATCCATGTCATAACATGACATCACCAAGAAAAAATCATACAAACACCTCAGTCCTATAAAAGCGACTAGAAAACAATCCAAATACAACTCATTGAAGACTCAGGTTATATCAGATAGGTCACACCATTCACCTCATATTCACACAAGAACACTAGAAAGCAATAATAATCAATAAATCAAAACACCTCATAGAGCATACAAGACACATTACCATGGTTGAGTATAAAAGATCATATACAACGCATCATCTTGACATCATAGACAAAACTCCCAAGCCTCTGGTAAACATCCTGATTTGGTCAAAGCTAAGTCAACCTGACACCCAACAGTAAAATCAGACATCATAAAAAGAGTACATGTAAAAGAAACTTTCACAATATATTAGGTTTTGAAAATACACTACTTTAATTTTCACTTATAGATTTTCAAGTTTTTAGTTACATTTTCAAAACACAAACATTAAATAACAACTAGGGTTTCAATTTTTTTTTCCAAGTATTATTGTTTATAGAGTTTTCAATTTCAAATGGGGTTCATGTTTTCATTTTCATCAAAGCATGTTAATTACTAAGTTCTCCAAATCATAAATTTTTTCTAGTGTCAATTTGCTAATGTTTCCAAGTCCACACTAGTCTCAACACTCAAGAAATCATAAAAAGTTGTTTAAGCATAGTTTTCATAGTTCAATTCATTATCAAAACATAAGAGTTTAGAAAACATACACATAATAGTTTTTTTCTTTTTTTAAGTATGTTAATCACTAAGGTTTTTGAATAAAAAATTTCCCTAGCAATATAAATCATCTTCATATAAAATCGACTCATTAAGCACAACCCAAATTTACTATAAATAACCATTAATTCTCCAAACTAATTTCTTTAATTCTCAATTTACTTTAGAATTGTATTTAAATAATAAAGTAATAAATCAAACTTTCAAATAATTAAATTAAGTTTTTTAACAATACTTATTAACATTATTAATAATAAAAATTACCAATTATTAGCATAATAATTTTAAATTAATTAAACTTTCAAATTTTTTTACCAAAAAAGAAACCTATTAAGAATAGAAAGTTTCCCGCAATGGAAACTTGCTAAAAATAGAAACTTTCCTGAAATAGAAAATTTTTAATAATAGAGACTTTCCCAAAATAGAAATTTGCTAAAAATAGAAACTTTCCTAAAATAGAAACATACTAAAATAGAAACTTTCTAGAAATAAAAATATGCTAAAAATAGATACTTTCCTGAAGCTTGAATTAAGTGGAATTCATGGTAGAAGCATTTGGGAGAGTAATAACTAAAGCAATAAGAGAAAAATTAAGCAATTAGAGAGAAATGACAAACTCATATGGACAACATCAAAAGATGGCAGATATATTGTTAAATCTAGATATAGAGCAATCACTAACTCCCAAAGGTGGGAAGAAGTAAATATCCCCCTTAAACTTTGTTGGGACTCTTCATGTATGCCAAATGCAGGATTCTTTCTATGGATTGCCTCATAGAATAATATTTTATCTGTTGATAGACTCAAAAAGTTTGGCATTGAGGGTTCTTCTAGATGCATGCTTTGTAAACATGATAGTGAAGATGTTACTCATCTCTTAAATTTAAATGCCCATATTCTAAATATTGTTGGGAATGGCTCCATCATATGTTGGGTTGGACAACTCCTCTGCTAGAATCTTTGGATGACCTTCTTAGGGGTTGGCCAACTATTAAGAATGGAAGTATACATGGGAAAATCTGGAATATTTGTCCATCCATCCTTGTCTGGGAAATATGGAAAGAAAGAAATAGAAGAATATTTCACAATCAAGATATGAGTTCTCTTGAACTTACTAATAAAATTGAGGCCTGTATTGTGGAAACCTTAAACTCTCACCTTAGGAAAACTCTAAAAAAGGAAGGAACAATTTCAAAATGAGATGGTCTAATGAAAAAGAGCTAGGAAAATCTTATTAATCCTCCACTTATGTATAATAAAAAGAATAAAGATGCGAGGGACAAGTGTAGATGGATTCCTCCCCCTAGTGGGTGGGCCAAATTAAATTTTGATGAGGCCTTGTGAGGCAATCCTAGTATGGCGGGGATAACATGCATCATTAATAATGACTTTGGCAAGTGGATAGCTAAAAGAACCAAATTTATTGGATCAACCACTAATAACCTTGGTAAACTAGAAGCTCTTCAAGAAAGCCTCCAAATGTGCCAAAATTTAAGTATCTCTAAACTTGTCATTGAAGGAGATTCATAGATCGTCCTAAATGCCATTAGAAAAAGGGAAACACCAAACTGGTTTTTAAATTCTAAACTGAAAGAAATCCTAAAACTCATGGACCTCTTTGAAGATATTCAAATTCTCCATATTTTTTGGGAAGGTAATAAAGTGGCAGATAAGTTAGAAAATTTAGGTGTCGATGGTGAAAATATCATAATCTATAATTATAGTTAACTTAAGCATAATTTGAAGAGTCTAAGTATTAATCAAAACTGGATAATGCAACTTTCATCCATAATAACTTAATTAGATCTAACAAATAATTTAGCCAATAAGGGGTTTATCAATTATCTTTTGTAGCTGCATCATAACTTTTAGATATCTTTGTACATCTATGGATAAAATTTATATATATATATATGAGTATGTTTATATGTGTGTGTGTGTACGCACACACACATGTGCGTGTGTGTGCATGTGTGTATATATATGTATGTATGTATGTATATATGTATATATACATACATACATACATACATATATATATATATATAGACATATATACATATATATATATGTATGTATATATGTATGTATGTATATATATACATACATGTATATATATATATGTATGTATATATATATATATATGTATATATATACATACATATATATATATATACATACATATATATATATACATACATATATATATGTGTGTGTGTGTGTGTGTGTGTGTGTGTGTGTGTGTGTCTGTTTGTTTGTATATACATATATACATATGTGTGTGTGTGTGTGTGTGTGTGTGTGTGTGTGTGTGTGTGTGTGTGTGTACAGATTTACTCATGTATATACATGTATTTACAAACTTATTCATGTATATATATGTGTCTACAACTTTATTCCTATGTATGTATGTATGTATGTATGTATGTATATAGATTTTTACTTTTATACATATGTTTTCAGAACTCTCATTTGGAAATTTAAATACAGTTTCATATCATGTTATATATATATATATATATATATCATTTGTCAAGAGTAATCTAATTTATACAAGATAGACTAATTCTAAATTAAGTCACTTCTAACTTTCAGTGCTTAAATGGTTAAAGAGTGGATTATACTCTTAGTATTTCATAAGCTATGTTGGTTTTGTATCTCTTTTTAGTACTGTGCATTATATATTAATAGTTTTAGTTGTTTATTGGGTAGCCTAATAAAGATATGTTCTCATGGAAGTTTCTGATGCTTTTCTAAATTAGAATTAGTCTAATTCTAATTCTTACGATTTTAGTCTTATGTTACTAACCCTGCTGGAAACAAAAGATTTGTTCTGGTTTTGTTTGGCAACTTGGTGTTGTACAAGGCAGAAAATTTTCAATGGACAAAGTGGAAGCTAGGATCTTCTCTCCCCTTTCTCCGCTTCAACTGGCCTCAATACTATATTTGTGTTACTTGTGGAAATGCATAATGTAATCAAAACATTAACATATTGATGAGCCCAAGCTCACAAAGATATTCTAAGTTGTAAGCAATAAATTGAGTAATGCCCATTTAAATTTTGTATAATAAAAGACTATGTCCCTAACAAGATTGGAGGTTTTATTTTCTCGTTCTTTCCTACTAATGCCCGTTTGAACAGAGAACTTGCAATTTCTTTTATTTATTTAATAATATAATGAAAGGCTTTAGCCATTTACTGATAAATAAAAAATAAAAATTTGAAATTTAATATAATCTTATAAATCTAACTCTTTTATTTAATTAATTTCTCAATTAATTAAATATTGAATATTCTTTATTAAATTTTCATTAAATTTTCTTTTAATTTGATTTAATTATAACAAAGAATCATCACACACCCAGAAAATTGAATACAAAAACCCATCATACAAAACATAAAACTAAATCAAACACCAGGGTCAAAATCATGAATTCACGTCACTTTACACATTTGGATGAGTAAACTAACTCAGATACTTTTCATACTTTCTAGGACAATTGGCTTAGGGTTTAGGATCAAGAACTCAAGTGTTATCTCCCCACTTATACCATTAAAATACTATGATAGGGCACGTTCATCCTAGAAATTCAGGAAAGTTAATACTTAGTACCTACAATGTGCATAAAATCCATGCATGTACAAACACAATATTCTAAACTAAATAGGCAATGGTAGGAAGTGGTTCATCATGTAGAACCTGACTAGTAGGTGACTACGACTCCCTTCCACAACCAGATCAAAAATGTCAAACATAAAAAAAATACACGCACACCATACACATGCAAGTATGGGGTAAGTATCCATAGAAACTGCATAAAAATCAGTCATCTAACTAACATCATTAAATAATTTATTTAGTCATTAAATGAACATACATATATTGTCATCGAAACAATACTAAAATAACTGAAATAACTAAGTAATTCATCACATATATCAATTGAGTATAAAATAACATTTAATCCAATCTGGTAACCAAGCATCAATAATCATAAAACATAATTAGAAAACTAACCTAAAATAATTTAACACTACAACAAAAATGTCAAGTAGGAGTAGGCATTACATTGACTCCCCCTAAACTTAGGCTTACTCCTAGAAGCCTAGAAGAAAGATAAAACTAAACTAGGGGTAGGCATCACATCCACTCCCCCTAGACTTAGACTTACTCTTGGAAGGCTACTACAATGACTAGGGTAAATAAAAGTCAAAGAGTACTATCTACAATGTCAAACAAAAAGTTCATTTAACAAACTAATACAAATAAGTTAACTATGTATACACTTTTAGTCACTTAGAGCAATATGATTCTAGTTTAATAATAAACCAAAAATCATATTGATCCAACATTCATCCTTCTAACAAATACTGAAATAGATCCCCTAAAACACTCCAAACAAAAGATCAACATCTCTAAATCCATCATAAAACATAAAAGTTATAATGTATAGACATAAATCAAAAGTTAAGAACATAAATGTTATGAGTTTCCAAGTTCCATGTTAAAAGTTTGACTGCTTAAATTTTTTTTTTTTGTTCAAAATGTTTAGGTTCAAGTTTGTAACTCTACTAAAAACACCCAAACAAGAACAACATAGTGTTCGCAAAGACAATCAAAGAAACACTACCTTAAAGCACAATGAAATCCAACTCAAAAGTTTTTCCCTTTTCTATGTTTCAAGTATCATGTCTAAAGTTTCAAGTTTCAACTGTTCAAGTTTGAAGTTTCCAAGTGTTCAAGTTCAAGTTTCCAAGTGTTAAAGTTACAAAAGATACATAACACTATTTAGATTTCATTTCAGTTCAACTAGTTCAAGTGTTCAAGTTTTTAAAAGATACACATAACAGTTACTAAAAACATAAACTTTCCAAAAAATGGAATCTTACTAAAACCAGAAACTTTTCAAAAATGAAAACTTACTAAATTCAAAAACTTACTAAAAATGGAAACTTTCCAATAGAAAATTGGTAGAGAAACTTAGATCAAATAGTTAAAATCTATAAAGTAAAATTCATTTTCTTTTCAAAACCCAAATCCTGATTTCAACATCCAATTATGAAATACCAAAATAATCAGAGAAGAGTTTTCAATTTAACTCTTTCTTAGATGTATTCAAGAGTAGAGAACAATAAATTTTAACATGAGGGTTTCAAATCTATATTTATCATATACAAATAATCAAATGAAGAACACTTAAAATATACAAGGGTTTCAATCAAATTACTTTGCTCAAAGATGTATTAAGAACAAGGCAGAGAAGATTTCAACACAAGGGTTTTCTGTTAGTGTAGTTTTTTATTTTTCCTATTTTACTAGGTTTTTCCTACACTTTTTAATAATCTCCCTTAGGTTAATAAAGCATGTCTTATTAGGTGAATGGTTGTGAGGTGTCACCTTCCTACATGTGAGCATCCATTAGCTATCTTGGGAAGATACTTTGCTATCTTTAGTCTGATAGATGGTTGCTCCTCATTGGTTGGTGTTGACACCTCCTCCCTCTTCCTAGCCTATATAAGCATGCTACCTGGCTTGTATTTGCATCTCTTATTTTTGCATCCTCTTAATGCTATTTTGCTTCCAGCATTTGCATTACTCTCTTGGAGACTAACTCTATGATGCTATTTTGATTTTGTATCATTTGCATTCATAATTTAGATAGTTACTCTTTGCACTAGTTTTCTGGGTTATTAATCTTTTCAGATTCTAACATGGTATCAGAGCTTTTCTATGTGCAAGAGTAGATTTTAGTTTTCTTATTTGAGAGATTCGGAGGGGGGGGCAAATAAACTTTATTGTAGTTTTTTTAAAAACAAAGTATGCTCTTCTCTTGCATCCTTGGATGATCCTGAGAATCAGAAATTTTTTGACAAAAACAGTTCTTCTTTGGGGTTTCAATCTCAAATATGACAACCAACTTGCATATTTGGAGTTTTCAATGAGTTTTGCAAGTTCCAGCATGCCATTGATGGACTTAAGAAGCTGATCCAGCATTTTCATGTCATATTTTGGTTGCTGGGGTCGTTTTCTGATTTTTGGAGCCATTTTTTACTGTTAAAGGCGTCTGATTTACACTACAACAACATCTTTTGTTCATCAGCAAGAAAAATGCTTTCTGGGTTTTGTTCGCAGCCCCGAAAAACCATCTGGGTATCTTTTAGATTTTGCATGCAAGCTGTATATTTTTCAGAATTGAGCATGCAAAGCTACAGCCATACCCCTCTCCGTTGGCAGCCGCAGATTTGATTGCAGTTTTCAAATGTCTCGTTCTTGCTCATACGGACTCCGATTTTGATGATTCTTGTTATGAACTTGGCTATTTTTTTGTTCTCTATCCACTAGTGGAGTTAGTTTTTGATTTTCATGCATGAATTCTTCAGAAATTGCAGATTCTCAGTCATGACTATGCACAGTTCTCGTTTTGGAAACTTCGGAGGATCGTAACTTTCTCATACGACCTCGTATCAAGGCGATTCTTTTTTTGAAAGTGCATGATTTTTTGAGTAGATCGCAGTGGTGCTATTTGTTTCCTTGATTATTGTGCCCAAATTTCACTTTTAGCATATGCTCTTCATGAGGGTTTGTAATGCATTAAAATCAAGACCACTAAGTATCTCTTTCTAGTGGTAATTGTAAATGCACTAAAATAAAGTGCCAAATCATATTTCTTTGGGGGGGGGGGGGGGGGTTCTTTGATTGAGTAAAAAGGGGGGGGCATTGTCGTGGCTGGATTCTCTTCCTTTTAGCATTTCTTTGCATTCCTTCATTATGGATCAAACAAATATGCCCATCCTAACTCCATACAATTAATTTGAGTGGAAATCGCACATGATAATTCACTTAAGGAAAGCTGGATTAAATAGGATAACTATGGGACTTGAAACCGAACCTGCTAAAGATGAAGACAAGCCTAAGTGGTTTAACAAATGTGATGAGGCATATGGAACATTGTGTTTGTCTGTTTCTCCTGACTTGCTATTTCATATTGAGTCTTTGGATACACCAAATGAAGTATGGACAAAGCTAGAAACATTATTTGGCACACAAGATTCAATGAGGGGTCATATGTTGGAAAATGAATTAATTAGTTTGAGTCCAGGAAATTTCAACACAATCCAAGATTTCTTCACCAAATTGAAATCACTAAGGCTGCAGTTAAAACAATGTGGAATTGAAAAGAAAGATGAACAATTGATTCTCAGTATTCTCTCTAAGCTAAGTTCAGAATATTCTGTGTTTGTCTCTACCTTCTATGCTACTAAGGGTGCACTTGGTACTCAATTCACCATGCCATCTCTAGATGATTTTGCTGTCAATCTCACTCGAGAACAGGACAAGCTAATCTAGATGGGAACTCTTAAGTCCTCTAAGTCACATTCCTTAGCAACCAACCAAGGCACAAAAGAACAAAAAGGACAAAGTAGTAACAACAATAGTAAGGATGAGAAACAAAATAATAGTGAGGAAAAGAAGGATCAGATACCAATTGCTTCAAAAGCAACTATTGATACCTCATCCTCCAAGGGCGACAAGCCTAAGAAAGAAAAGGTTAAATGTGCCTATTGTAAAAGACCTGGTCATGATGAACATAAATGTTTGAAGAAACAAATTGATCACTTGACATACATTCTTGAGAAGAATAATATTAGTGTTCCTAAGTCTATCAAACAAAGTTCTAAGGAAGAGTCTAACAAGGCAAAAGAAAACAACAAAGGGAAAGGAAAGGGCAAAGCTCTTGTTGCAGTTGCTTCCTCACCATCCACTTGGGTTCTTGATTCGGGTGCTTCGCACCACATGGCTTCATCTAAGGAAGAACTTGCATCCTTGGAGCCATGTACTATGCCTTCTATTTTGATGGGTGATGACACTCCTATTGAGGTGTGTGGGAGAGGGTCTGTTGATGTGGGGGATGGCACATTCCATGATGTTCTTTGTGTACCCTCATTATCAACTAATCTCCTATCAATATACCAAATCACTCACACAGGTTTAGGCAAGCGGGTTGAGTTCACTCCTGATTCAGTGGAGATACGCGAGTTGCATAGTGATTCTGTAGTTGCAGTTGGGAGAGCAGATCATCAGTCACAGCTCTATCTGTTTTCTCACTTTGTTCCTGATCCTCCTTCATCTGTTTTGCTCACTCATTCTAATGATGTGAGTAAATTATGGCATGAGCGGTTTGGCCATCTTAACTTCCGCTATTTGCATCAGCTCAACCAGCAGAGCATGGTCACAGGGTTGCCTTCAGTTCAATTCTCAGGAGGTGTTTGCCAAGGTTGCATTCTTGGTAAGCATCCTAAGGAAAAGTTTGACAAAAGTAAGGCATGGAGAGCTTCACAGATACTAGAGTTAGTTCACAGTGATTTGGCTGGTCCATTTCAACATCCTTCTTTTAGCAGGGCCCGATATGTCCTCACATTCATTGATGACCTTTTTCGATATACATGGGTGTACTTTCTCAAATAGAAGTCAGAGGTATTTGATCATTTTCAAGACTTCAAAAATTTTGTAGAAAAGCAATCTGGGAAAGCCATCAAGATTTTGCGGACGGACAATGGTGGTGAGTATGTCAACCATCGGTTTGAAAGATTTTGCACTTCAGAGGGGATTGATTTACAGCATTCAGTTCCATACAATCCTCAGCAAAATGGTGTTGCAGAACGGAAGAATAGATCCTTGAAGGAAATGGCAAACTATATGATTCACTCTAGATCTCTTGCACCACAGTATTGGGCAGAAGCCATTAATTGTGCTTGTTATATCCAGAACCGTGTTCCTCACCGAGCCTTGAAGGGAGTTACTCCTTTTGAAGCTTGGAGTGGTCGAAAACCATCAGTTAAGCACTTTCGAGTTTTTTGCTCCCCTGCATGGGCCCACATTCCTACAGAGAAACGTAAGGCCTTGGATCCGCAAAGCAGACCTTGCATATTTGTAGGTTATCCTAATGGTGTGAAGGGTTATCGGTTGCTCCACCCTACTACACATGAGTTATTCATTGAGAGGAGTGTTCAGTTTGAGGAGGGATCTTCAAGCTCACTTTCTATCACTTCTCCAACTTCTACCTTGACATTAGAGTCACTTGGAATACATGACAGATCTTCTGATGAGTCAGATTCACCTGAACAGTCTTCTACCTCTACTTCTGATGCAGAAAGTGATTCAGAGAACTCACCTCCTTCCTCTCCTAGTCATCATTCAGAGGTTAATGATTCCCCTCTAGATTCTCCATCTTCTTGCCCACTTTGGGCTAGACAGACCTTGCAGTCTGCAGGTGATTGGGTTGGGGATCCATCAGACACTAGGCGAACTCGTTCACAATTCCAGGATGCTCCACATGTCTTCATTGCTACTGCCTCAAATCCACAGTCCTTTCATGAGGCTTCTGGTATTTCTGAGTGGGATACAACTATGCAAGAAGAGTATAGTTCCTTGATGAGGAACCACACTTGGGATCTTGTCCCTCTTCCTAAAGGAAGAAAACTTGTTCGATGTAAGTGGATCTATCGGACAAAATTTGCAGCAGATGGGTCAGTTGACAAACACAAGGCTCGCTTGGTCGCCAAAGGATTCTCCCAGGTTCCTGGGATTGACTACTCTAAGACTTTTGCGCCAGTTGCCCAAATGAATTCTATTTGAATTGTTCTTTCCATTTCCGCAGCTAATCGTTGGGAAGTACATCAGATGGATGTGAAGAGTTCTTTTCTTCATGGTGACCTTCATGAGGAGATCTACATGGAGCAGCCACAGGGCTTCCTTCAGGATTCTTCACTTGTGTGTCATCTTCGAAAGTCTCTCTATGGCCTCAAACAGGCTCCTCATGCCTGGTATGCCAAGATGGACTCCTTCCTTCTATCAGTTGGGTTCACTCGGTGCCATTCTGATCCTAATGTGTACATTTTGCAACAGGGTGATTCACTTCTATTTTTGGTTTTGTATGTTGATGACTTGCTGATCACAGGAAGTTCTTAACCCACCATTAAGGCTGTCAAAGTGGCCCTTCAGGACAGTTTTTTGATGGCTGACTTGGGCTTGTTGCATTACTTTCTCGGGATTGAGATCCTTCAGTCTCCTTCTGGGATCACCATCACACAATCCAAGTATGCTCTAGATTTACTCTCGAGGTTTCATATGGCTGACTGTAAGCCTGCTCCGACTCCCTTCCTTTCTGGAGTCAAACTTGAGGCTCAATGTTCTTCTCCACTTGTTGATGGCACTTTGTACCGCCAACTTGTTGGGAGTCTCATTTATCTGACTCATACGAGACCTGACATCTCCTATGCTGTAGGCATGGTCTCTCGATTCATGCAGGAGCCCCATGAGTTACACTGGAAAGTAGCCAAGCGGATCCTTCACTACATTCAGGGTTCTCATAGTTGTGGGATTCACTACGCAGCAGGTATTGAGCTTGATTTGGTGGGCTACACAGATTCAGATTGGGCAGGTGATTCTGAGGATCGCAAGTCTACTTCAGGGTATAGCTTCTCACTTGGGTCAGGTCCTGTTTGTTGGTCGAGCAAAAAGCAGTCTGCTATTGCTTTGTCTTCTACTGAGGCTGAGTATCAGGGGGCTGTAAATGCCGCCACTGAGGCCATATGGATTCAACATCTTCTCACTGAGTTTGGTATCCAGATCAGATGACCATCAGTCATATTTTGTGACAACCAGAGTGCCATTCAGATCTCACAAAATCCAGTTCATCATCAACGAACCAAACACATAGAGGTCCACATGCACTACATCCGGGAGCTCATCCATGGTCATGTCATTGACCTTCGCTATTGTCCGACTTCCGAGCAAGTTGCTGATATCTTCACCAAACCCTTCACTGAGAGCAAGTTCCTTCATTTGCGAGCTTTGCTGGGGGTGCGAGATGCTTCATCTTTTGGGGGGGCCTCTTCCTCTCACTCAGAGTCCTGACTTTTTTTTGGGGGGGTTTCTTTTCTCTCTCTTTTTTGAGAAATCTTATGTACATGGGTACCTCATCAGGCTTGACTTGCCGGGACCCATTTCTACATCCACCTAAGCTTCGCTTATGGGGGGGTGTTAGTGTAGTTTTTTATTTTTCCTATTTTGCTAGGTTTTTCCTACACTTTTTAATAATCTCGCTTAGGTTAATAAAGCATGTCTTATTAGGTGAATGGTTGTGAGGTGTCACCTTCCTACATGTGAGCATCCATTAGCTATCTTGGGAAGATACTTTGCTATCTTTAGTCCGATAGATGGTTGCTCCTCATTGGTTGGTGTTGACACCTCCTCCCTCTTCCTAGCCTATATAAGCATGCTACCTGGCTTGTATTTGCATCTCTTATTTTTGCATCCTCTTAATGCTATTTTGCTTCCAACATTTGCATTACTCTCTTGGAGACTAACTCTATGATGCTATTTTGATTTTGTATCATTTGCATTCATAGTTTAGATATTTACTCTTTGCACTAGTTTTTTGGGTTATTAATCTTTTCAGATTCTAACATTTTCAACCACATTTAAAAACTCTGAAAACATATTTATCCAGACACGAAAAAGACAAGAATTCAAAGAATGGAAATCCACTGTATAAGTAAACCATGAGATCCTATCTGGATTTGATGCTAAAATGACGGATGCATAGAACACACAACAATTCATTTTTTTTCTTCTGAAGACCTTCCTCTCTGAAATTGCTCCTCCAAAACTTGTGTAAACGCAAAATGAGCTCTAGATCTCTGATAAAGAGTTCTCCCCTAATTTGGAACTCTGATTGTGCAATCACGAGAGGGAACTCGCTGATCAATTATTGTTTATTACTTTATTACATTTTTACCTTTTCATGCACAACTCTTTTAGAAATTTAATTACAAAATATCTTTATTTAAATAATTTTCTTTCTCTCTTTAATTAATTTTTGAAGCATTTTTAATAATATATTTATTAATTTAATTAATAACATTATTTAGAGTTTATTATTAAAATAAAACTCCTAAATAATTATCATTAAATTAAATGAATATAACTACATCATAATTAGAACTATAACTTTATCTTAAAATTTCATTCTTTTATTTATTTAATTCACAAGATGTTTTTTAATAATATATTTATTAACTTAATTAGTAACATTATTTAGAGTTTACTACTAAAATAAAACTCCTAAATAATTATCATTAAATTAAATAAAATTAAATATTGAATTTTCTTTATTAAATTTTCATTCAATTAAATGAATACATTATCTTTTAATTTGATTTAATCATAACAAAAAATCATTAGACATGAACAAAACTAAATACGAAAACCCATCATACAAAACATAAAACTAAATCAAATACCAAGGTCAAAATTACATATTCACGTCACTTGATACATTCAGATAGGTAAATTAACTCAGATACTTGTCGTACTTTCTAGGATAATTGGCTTAGGGTTTAGGATTTAGACTCAAGAGTTATCTCCCCACTTATACCATTGAAATGTTGTGATAGGGCACACTCATCCTAGAAATTTAGGGGAATCAATACCCAGTCCCTACAATCTACATAAAATCCACACATGTATAAAAACAATATTCTAAACTAAAGAGGCAATGGTAGGAAGTGGTTCATCATGTAGATCCTGACTAGCAGGTGACTATGACTCCCCTTCTCAACCACAATAGAAACATCAAACATAAAGAAAACATACACACACATCATACACATGCAAGTATAGGGTAAGTATCCATAGAAACCACATAAAAATCTTTCATCTAACTAACATCATTAAATAACTGAAAGTCATTAAATGAACATACATATATCATCATCGAAACAATCCTAAAATATCTAAAATAACTAAGTAATTCATCACATATATCAACTGCATATAAAATAATATTTAATCCAATCTAGTAACGAAACATTGATAATTATAAAACATAATTAGAACACTTTCCTAAAAGAATTTGACACTACACTAGAAAAGTCAAGTAGGTGTAGGCATTACATTGAGTGTCGTTACTTGGCTTGTAGTAACCCAAGTAGCATCGATTATTTATTCCAACTCTATGAGGAGGTCATGCTCAAAATGTATCTTTGTTCCAACTCCCTCGAGAGGCCAAATACCATTTCTTCATTTTAGCTCCCTCAAGAGACTAGACATCAACAACTTCAATCCAAATCTCTTGGAGGCTTGGTGGTCAAATTATCTTATCTTTCATTAATTTTTATCACCCCATATATTTATTTGGTTATCACTCATTGCAACCTCTTCACATTACCTTGTTGACCAGTTGAAGCTCGATATACCATGAGAAACTAATCCACCTTTCTACCCTACATATAATTCTCATTTTACAATGGACGTCATAATGCAATGCAATTATAAAACCATCCCCCATACTTGAGTGACTCAATTGATCTCAAGTCAAGAATACAAATCTTGCAAGATCATGTTATAGCATGTTTTCCTACTTGTGGGTGGGCACAACTATCACCAATCTTCTCAATGCATCACAAAATGAAGAAAGAGGAAAAATATCCAACAATTAGGAATTTCAAGAAAAGGAACAAATACACTCAATAGGGAACTTTTTCAATAGGATGGGTTTTCCTACGAATCCAAAAATAACAAAATAAAACCAAAGGATGATTGGAAACATAGAGGACAATACATTTCCAATTTCCAAACAATTCCAACACAATTCTAGGGAGCATGAAACATGATGTAAGAAAAAAACCCAAAATTCAACCATCTTATAATTTAAAAAAATTAAAAATCCACTTGCAATTCATGTCCAAACTCTCACATATCAAATAAACTTTAATTTCCTATTGGACATACAAAATTCAATAGAAAAATTAGTAGAAAACTTCATTTCCCAAACACGAAGAACACAAAATCACTTATTCACATCTAATTGGGTAATGGAAAATCATAAAATTATGGGGAGGCACTAGTTATCAACCTAGAATTTTTAAGAAATCAAAATAAAAAATAAAATAATTAAATCTCAAGAGCCATACCTCAAGTCAAATGCTCAAAAACCTGAAGGAGAAGAAGTAATAAATGAGAGCACCAAATGGGATGAAAATCTTGACAAAGATGAGGAATCATGTCCCAAATCCAATGGGCCACTCCTCACAATGATTTGGCAAGCCAATCTCACCCAACAAGTAAAAATCTAAAAAATCTGAGAGGGTTTGAGAGAAACAATTTCAATTCTCCCCTTTTGCCCCTATAAGCACTTTTATAAAATAGATTATTAACCTACTCAAATAATTTATGGTCCCCTTTTTAGCCAATTAAAATTGATCCCAAGAATTTTGAAGTCAATTACAATCATTTGGTAAATAAAATATAATAAATACAAACCCCAAATTATAATTAAATCAACATTTAAAATTAAAATCTTTCCTAATAATCACAAAGTTATAATGCATCACAAAGTCCACATT
>CM053793.1:487993619-488168619 GCA_028749045.1 Cupressus sempervirens
GTTAAGTGTTTTTGACACTCATGTTAAAGGGGGAGATTGTTGGTCAAATAAATAGTATTGACAAATGAGTCTAACACACTTAACCATTTTCATCATACATGCCGAGTACACAATAGATGCTGAGCCAAAATTTCAATAGGTGTCGAGTCATAGTTAGTGCCAAGAAAATTATAATATAGCTTATGCCGAGCAATATAGGAATGGTTCATGTGTTGAGTAATAGAATCATTCAGATGCCAAGCAACTCAGAACAACATATTTAGAGTGTTATAGGATACAACATGTGTCAAGCAAACTAGGAAACGTAGTAGATGTTGAACAATCCAAAAATAATATGTGTCAAGCATCAGTAATACTTCATGTTCCAAGCAACATAGGATCAACATAAGAGTTTGTACTTGCACAAACTAAGATGTAAACCATTTTGATGTAAAAATGGTACTCCCTCAAAATCTTCCTGTCATCCTCTGTACTTGTAGGTGAATGCATGAATGTTATGTGAACAAATATGGAAACCTATTGAGAAGTATAATACTTTGCTTGCACCTCATTTTTTGGTTTTATTGTGTAGTTCTTTGCAAAATCTACAACTAAAACAATGGTATCTAGTGGAAATGTATCCTTGCATAACTTGAATTGCAAATCCAACCATCGAGCTCTATGTGTATGCCTTGCATGCGCGTAAATAACCTTTTCATGAAAAATCTTCATGAACTCATACATTGAAATCTTTTCAATGACTAAATCACATCTTTTACCTATTTCCCATCTTTTAGAGAATATGTCACTATCTTAAATTTTTTGTAATCTACTATTTCATTTCTAATTGCATGTGTACTATCCATATGTTGATAAGTTGATAAAAGTTGCAAAGAACCACAAAATAAGCATGTACCATCCAAGCATGATGTCTTGTAAGTTGTTGGCCATCCTCTATTTCACATAAAATGTTGGATATGAATTCCCTTGAAGATCTTGGTGGCTCATTCATGTCACAATCCTACAAGACAAACTTAGAATGCAAAAACACACATATATATGCCTAAAAACATCAAAATGGTTAGAAAATTCAATATGTATCCTACAACAACAAGTTGTGCATGTGTGATTTATCTTCAGATAAAAAGGTTTACCCATCTCAAAAAATCTTTGACTTATTCGAATTTGAGGATACATACCAATAAATTTTGCAAAAAATTGTGTCTGAGTTGAGTTCAAAAAATGTTTCACATGTGGGTCGTGATTTTGGCTACCAATCCTCCTTCTTACTGTAGAAAAAGATTTAGTATGCAAAGAACATTAACAAATAAAGTAAACATGCACAAACCAAAAACTAAATTCACATATATGTTTAGACAAAGAAAAGAAAAACAAAAAGTGCAAACCTCACAAGAGAAAACACTCCATGCTTTCTTGATTCTGTAGATGTGTCCTTTTGATGTGGATGTATGCTCAAGATGCTCAAAAGCTGCTTCAATGGAGGTGGGTAATGGAAAATTGGTAGCTTTGTGAGTTCTCAATTTGGCATTATAAGGGTAAGATTGATGGCTCTGGTTCTCAAAATAGCATGGTAACTTTAGCTCAAAGATTTGTTGATGAAATGGCTTGGGATGAGATTCAATTTATAGGCCAAGGGGTAGAGGGATGGAGGGCTTAGATGCAAGGATGGGGAGATGGTTAAGGAGGGCTAAGATGAACTCAAAGGGGAGCACATGGATTGTTCTTGTTTAGCACCAATGGAAAGGTGACACTTGTTACAAGGAGGATGAGTGTGAGAGGGTAGGGTAAAGGGTTGGTTAAAGGCATGATGAGTGGGGTTGAGTATGTAAGAGAGATGTAAGAGGAATGAGTGTGGAAGAGGGAAGAGTGTGGAAGATGGATGTAAGAGTCATGAGTGGGCTTGTAAGAGTCTTTTATGGTTTGTAAGAGCACTCATGACTTGGTGGTTGGGATTTTTGAGGGGAGACTTTGATTTGGTTTAGGAAAGTCTTAAACTTGTTTAAGGAATGTGACAACATTAAGGGGTGGATTAGGCTTGGGTTTAGGATTAGATTAGGGATGTTAGAGATGTGCAAGTGGATGACATTAATGAGGGTGGGTGAGTTAGTGGCTAAGCTTGGTTAGTATGGGTGGATGGGGTGGATTAGGCTAAATGGAGGATTAGGGATAGGTTAGGGGTTTTTAGATTTGAGGATTTTATTTATCAAATAGATTTATTTAATAAATAGGGATTTTTGGAATTAGATAGAAGAATAGAATTTAATTGATAAATAATAGGTTATTTGATTTATCAATTAGGACTATAGATGATTAATTAAATTAATCAACTAGGGATGGCAAAGGATTAATTAAATAAAATTTTAATTAATGATGCCTTTAGAGATAACTAAATAGGATTACTAAAGCAGTGTAATCAAATTTAGGTGTCTACATTTTGCCCCTCTTTGACATTGTGTTGAGACAACACTATTTCAAAGAAGTTCGAATGAAGACAACACGAGGAAGATGTTTTAGCAACGAGGTTGCCCCAGTCTCAGATAAGAAGAGGAGAGACTAGACTTAGATGATGCCCCCTCAAGAAGGCGGCAAGGAGAGAAATGAGGCTCGACAACTTCTTGAAAAGTACAAGAAATTGAGACGAGCTGAGACGCAGGTTGGCGAAGAGAAGGGGCTGAATTAGCTCAAACTCTCACTACGGGAGAATGATAAAGGGAAATTAGAGGCACAAAATTAAAGAAAGCTTAAGACTTTCCAGGATTGGGGGGGAGGATGGAGGAGCGGAGTGCTATAAAAGGAATTCGTGGTAGGGAGATGGATGATAGAATGATAAAGCTAATGCAATAGGATTTCAAAGAGTCAGATTGGCGAAAGATGGGTTTCGAAGATCCCTAGGACTAGGATTGTGGATCTCGAAAGATGAGGCTTGGCGGATTGATTTGATTGGTGGATCCCTAAGACTAGGATTGTGGATCCCTAAAGCTAAGCGTGAGGAGTGATTCAAAGAGATACTGATGCATACGCTGGGGTAGGAGCGACAGATGTAGGATATGGATGGGGGATAATGGAGATGAAGGGAATCCATTGAAGCTTTTTGAGCGGGGGGATACTTCAAAGAGAAGTACCACCATGTAGTTGAGCACTAGATTTGCTATAGGACTGTTGGTTAATTGCCAAGGTTACCAAGAACATCAAGGCCTTTTCACCAACTATCCAAAGGACTGACGAACTGACTCAAAACAAACATGCAAGGATTGCCCTAGTATCACACATTAATCCTAGAGGAAGCAGCGTGGAAACGACACTAGGTAACCCACAAGCAGAAAAAGAAAACAAGAAAAAGACCTGATCAAGACCTTACGCTCTGATTGCCCCATTCGTAGCATACCATGATATGGAAGATCATGGCAACCTTGAGGAGGGAACAAGGAGATTTCTTGGAAAAGATATTTCAAGACCCAAAAGGGAAGATCCCAAATCAACAGAAAGCAAAAATCCAAAAGAGAACCGTTAGCCAACGAGATGGGTAGGACGAGGTACTAAGGGACCAAGATCAGACATGAGAAAAGCTATATCCTGCAAGGACCTATCGGAGAGCACCTAAGCTGGTGGATTTGGATGAGGGATGCGTCTGGCAAGCTGAACTAAGAAGGATAACACTTTGGTGATAGGAAATCTAGCTAAAAGATGCATTGGAATAGCTAACCAAGTTGTGCAATGTGTGCAAGATGCTGATCAAGGACGAACTGACATGAAAGCTGGGTAGATACAATGGTACTAAGCTAAAGAGGATGTACAAGCTGATGGACCAAGATATGTTACACAAGTTTGTGTTCATGTTTTGGTTTTTTGAGATGGAAATGTTTATGAAGGATGGGATGTCTATAATAGTTGATAGGTGGATAGGTAGATGGTTTGCAAAAAGCTTAAGTGAAAATGGGGTTCTTTGTGTGCATGTGATAGGATACAAGCTAGGATACACGATTATTTACAAGCTAGAATATGGTACAAGCTTTGGACAAGATTTAGATATACAAGGTATGGTACAAGATTTACAAGGTATAATGCAAGCTTTGGTACAAGTTTTTACAAGCTGAGGTACAAGATTTTACAAGCTGTACAATAGGTATTTACAAGCTTCATTAGATTTTGGATATTTGGCTGAAACACCAAGGGAACAAGCAGGTGTTTTATGGGATGGTAGGTGGATGGAGGAGGGATAGGATAGTGATAGATAATGGATTAGTCTTTAGCACACAAGGTGCCTGAATTACCAGGTTTTCGCCAAGGTACCTGTCCAAGGCGCCTGAATTGCCAAGTTTTCACCATTGGATGATTATTTCTCTTTACTATTTTTTTATTTTTATTTTTCAAAAGCTGGGTATACCAAGGATCTTCAAGCATAGAACTTCTTGAGATGAATGATGTTAGTAGGATCATTCAAGAGTTCTCCTTCCGATGTAGATAGCTGATAGGCTCCAGAGCCAAAGGAAGCAGTGACAACATAAGGACCAAGCCATGTAGGTTCAAACTTGCCTTTCTTTTCTCGATTTGCTTGGACTTTCATGTTTTCTTTGAGGACCATGTCACCTGGCTGAAAGTGTCGTGGAAGCACCTTCTTGTTGAAATTCCTTTTGAGACAAGTTTGATAGACTGCGAGATGATCATAGGCTTGTTGTCGCTTCTCATCTAAGAGATCTAGCTGGGTGAGTCAAGCTACTCTGTATTCTTCATCTGATATTTGCCCTCGCAAAGATATGCGTAGTGAGGGAAGTTCAACTTCTATAGGTAATACCACTTTGAAACCATAGACCAGGGAGTATGGAGTTGTGCCATTGGATGTATGGAAGGAAGTTCAATAGGCCCATAGAGCCAGATTTATTTGTCGGTGCCAATCATGGCCAGAATCATTAACAACTTTCTTTAAGATTTTGAGGAGGGTTTTGTTAGTTGCCTCTGCCTGGCCGTTACCTTGTGGGAAATATGGGCTAGAAAAGCAGTGATGGATGCGGAGGGAAGTGCATAATTCTTCCATGTTGAGATTTTCAAAGTTACCTCTGTGGTCAGTGAAGATGGTGGATGGGATGCCGAAGCGGCAAACAATGTGGTACAAGATGAACTTGGAGACCTGAACTCTTGTAGCTGAGACTAGGGGAACTGCTTCCACCCACTTAGTGAAATAGTTTGTAGCTGTTATTATCCATTTATGTCCATCAGATGAGAGGGGTGTGATAGTTCCAACTAGATCAAGGCGCCAACAAGCGAAAGGCCAAGGTGGTGCAATAGGTTGTAGATCTTGTGCTGGAGCGTGCACAAGATTTGCATACTGCTGACATGGGAGACACTTTCTGACAAAGTCATAGGAGTCTTCTTCAATGGTAGGCCAATAGTAGGTTGCTTTAAGGATTTGTCATGCTAGGAAAATACCACTCGTGTGGGCACCGCAAAATTTGGAGTGTACTTCTTTTAACGCCATTGTAGCCTCGTTTTCATCTAAACATCGAGAGAGAGTATCGTGATAACCTCGACGATATAGGGTATTGGCTATGATAACATAGCGGGATGATTTTCGAATGAGGTTCTAGCATTGGGTATGTGTGAGGTGAGGGGATATGATACCATCGTTAATTTAAGAATGAATTTCATGGTACCAAGGGGATTGGGGACCAACCAAGATACAAACATGGTTTGAATCCTCATTCGCATAGGCAGGTGTGAGGAGCTGCTCAACTAAAAACTCATACTGCATAGCTTCTTGGGGAATTTCCAAGAGTGAGCTGATAGTGGCCATGGCATCTGCTGCCTTATTCTACATTTGTAGCACTTGTGTAAACTGAAGCTTTGTAAAATGTTGGGTCAGTTGATCAACTAGCTCTTTGTAGGGTAATAGCTTTTCATCTTTGGTTTGATATTCATTTAGGACTTGCTTGATGATGAGTTGAGAATCACCAAAGACTTGTAACTCAGTGATATTCCATTTTGCAACTATCTTTAATCCTGCTACAAGAGCTTCATATTTTGCTATATTGTTGGTGCTAGGGAATTGTAGCTTGAAGGCTTTTGGAATGTAATCTCCTTGAGGTGTAACCAACAATATTCCTACCCCTGATCCATGAGAGGTGTATGAGCCATCAAAATAAAGTTTCCATGGGGGCTATTCTTCAATTAGACAGATATGCTCATCTAGAAATTCTATGATCAAAGGACATGCATCTATTAGAGGTGCATTAGCTAGGTGATCTGCTATAGCTTGCCCTTTGATTGCCTTTCTGTCCACATACTGGATGTCAAACTCACTTAGTAGCATAACCCATTTTGCTTGCCATCCTATGAGTACTGTTATAGAGAGCATATACTTGAGAGGATCAATTTTGGAGAATAGTTGGATGGTATGACTTAGCATGTAGTGGCAAAGCTTTAGAGTTGAGAAAAAAACTGCCAAACAAGCTTTTTCCATAGGAGTATAATTGAGTTCATAACCAACTAGGGTTCTATTGATATAGTAGATGGCTCTTTCTCTGCCATAGTCATCAAGTTGTGCTAGAAGTGCCCCTAGAGCAGTAGGTGTTGCTGATATGTATAAGATCAAGGGACAACCAGGAACTGGTGGAACCAAGATAGGGGGATTGGTGAGATACTGCTTGAGCTGATCAAAGCTGCGCTGACATAAAGGATCCCACTTGAAGTTCTCATCCTTCTTTAGTAAATGTGAAAATGGTGTACACTTATCTGTAAGCTGGGAGATGAAGCGCCAAACGGATTGGAGCTTTCCTTGAAGAGAGTGAAGCTGTCACAGTGTCTGGGGAGGAGGCATGTCTAAGATAGCCTTGACCTTCTTGGGGTCGATCTCTATACCTCATTTAGAGACTATGAAGCCTAGAAGCTTTCCAGATGTGACCCCAAAGACACACTTCTTGGGATTCAACATGAGATGATATTGGGCTAACCTATCAAAGACTTTCTTCTGGTTAGCGAGATGATCCATGAAGGTGTGAGATTTGACTAGGATATCGTCCACATAATCGTCCAAAATGCTATGGATAAGATCATGGAAAATGGCTGTCATTGCTCTTTGATAGGTAGCCCTAGCATTCTTTAGGCCAAAAGGCATCATGGTGTAGCAAAAGGTTCCCCAGGAGGTAGTGAATGCTATCTTATGCTGATCCTCTTCTGCAATCTTGATCTGATTATACCCAAAAAATCCATCCATAAGGGATAGAATTTCATGTCTAGCTATAAGATCTACAATCATATCTATGTTGGGCAAGGGAAAATCATCCTTTGGACAAGCTTTATTTAGATCTCTAAAATCAGTGCAGATTCTGATGTCACCAGAAGGCTTAGTGACAGGGACCATGTTGGAGATCCTGATGTAGAGCCACACCTTGGAAAGCTCAGGAGGCACAAATTTATCATTTTCATCTGCATATCATCCATAGACCGATGGTCAAACAAAAGTTGTCAATAGATCTTTGGGAAATATATTAAGATGCCTTACAAAAAAACATGGAGAAAAGTGGGATTCCATACTTGCTCAAGCTGAATTCTCATACAATGATACAGTGAATAGAAGTATAGGGAAATCTCCATTTCAGATTGTGTATGGTACACATCTAAGAGGAATTCTCAAGCTGAGGGAACTTCCAAATACTTTTCCAAGTAGTTCACATGTTGAAGAATTTGCTGAAGCTATTTAAGAGGTCCAACATCAAGTCAAGTTGCAGCTACAGAATTCAAATCAAAAGTACAAAGAAGTTGCTAATCAGAAAAGAAGAGAAGTACAATTCGAAGTTGGTGATTTAGTATGGGCGTATCTGAAGAAAGAGAGGTTACCTCAAAGGAAGAATACAAAGTTACTACCTAAGAAAGTTGGCCCTTGTCAAATTTTGGAAAAATATGGACATAATGCTTACAAAATTCAGTTACCCATAGACATCGGTATTTCACCCATATTCAATGTTTGTGATCTCACACAATATAGAGGTTCTGAAACACAAGCGGTACATGAAGATTCAGTAATAGAAGATCTGCAACAACTACCTAAACCAGCACCACCTCAGTTGGAGAAAATCCTAGATACAAAAATAAAGAAAACTTGCAGACGACAATACACTCAGTATCTAGTCAAATGGAAGAACAAACCAGTGACAGAGGCTATTTGGATGGATGTGCAACAAATTAGCAAACATGGTTCATCAGTACACGATCTCATCTCAAGTGGACTTGATATTCTTGCTACAGGGGAGTATGCTGCAGTAGCAGAGCGGGAAATAAAATAAGAAATGTTTTATGTTTTCAATATTTAAATTTAATGTTTTCAATAAACGTCCTACATGTGGTGGCATACCTAGAGTAGTAGTTCGATGAGCTCTCCAGATATAGCCACCTAGGACTAGGTATAGGTTTTTAAATTAGAATAGTTTAATTCATAGTTAATGATTGTCAGATTCCAATAATAGGTAGTAGGCAATTTTGGATTCTTATCCTTTTCTTGGATAGAAGATGAAAAAAATGTGGATATTTAAAATGTGGCCTACTGCACGATTGTCAGATTCCAATAATAGGTAGTAGGCAGTTTCAGATTCTTATCCTTTTCTTGGATAGAAGATGAAAAAATGTTTCTCATCCTTTTATTAGAAAAGGAGAGTCAATTTTAAATAAGCTGATTGGCTATGTAAGAGAGGTATTTGAATTTGGGTAATAGAGAAAGTTTCAGTTTTTGCTTTAGAAAGGATATAGATAATCGACTATGGAGTTTGGTAGCAATTCGATCTTGGTCTCTCTTGTCAAAGTGCAAGTATATTTTCTTTGAGGACATTTCGGGTTAAAGATCTTGGTGTGTGGGTGAAGATAAACTATGGAGATTTATATATTCTGATTAATCCAATCTTGAGTTTGGTTCGAGTTCGATCTCGGCTGATTGATGTCGTGCCCCTTGAAGTAACTCAGTTGAGTGAGTATCCCTCCTGAGCTTTCCAAGGTGTGGCTCTGCATTAGATCCACTTTGAGTAGTCGATAGGTTGGATAACCTTAGCAGCTAACATTCTTTCTACTTTAGCTTTGACCAGTAATGCCACCTTGGGGTGCATTTTTCTAAGCTTTTGTCTGACAGGCTTGATCTTTGGATCGACTGCAAGATGGTGAACTACAAGCTTTGGATCCAACCCTGGCATGTCCTGATATGACCATGCAAATTGGCCAATGTTCTCTCTTAAGAACTCAAAGAGGAGATCAGCTTGGTCTTGTGATAGGGATGCAGCAATATGAACAAGTTTGGGGATCTCTGAAGAACTGATGTTGACTTCTCTAGTATCCTCTATTAGAATAGATGACACCTCTGGTCGATTATCTTGAAGAGGCAATACTAAATCCTCATGTTCTGCTTGTGGCTCTAGATTTTCTTGCTGAGGGGTTCTCTTCACTACCTTAGCTAGTCCTGGATTCACCTTAGTTCCAGTTTTGGGTGTATCGAAACTAGGTTGGGAATTTTCTCCAAAATACCCCTTGGGATATAGCTTATAGATATAGGCAGAATCTGGCTTTGTCTTCTTGTGAGGTGTTTCAGCTCCTATGAATCTTAGAAGTGCTTCCTCTAATGCGAGCTCATCAATGTGTATGATGCTTGGTTGGTCCCAATCTATGAGTTGTGGATGAGCGAGTGGTAGGTCAATGAGATGGATGGATAGTTCTCGGAGAACAGAGTCTCCTAGGAAGATTTGGTCTGGGATATCATTGTAGGCTCTCTTTTCAACTTCCTTAGGAATGTCTTTGATTTTGACAAGGTCATGGTGGATGTTCGAAAAAGCATGGCCATTCGCGTTGGTGCCCCCAGTTGTGGGTATGCCAAAGCCAAGACCTGACTTCGTTTCCCACTTATGTGCTTCAATGGGACATTACATGCCCCTTTCTTCTAGTCCTAGTCCACCACCTTGATAGTTTTGTTTTTCAGTGATGAGCTTATGTTCTTGGGGATACTTCTAGCTCAAGTGATCAAGGCGTACTTGATTTCTTGGAGGTGCATCCTTATGTAACCAATTGTTGATATCTAGAGTGAACTCCTCATTAAGAGGGGTTTTTGAGGATACAAAGGTTGTTGGGCCAAACTGTTTGTATCGAGGAGATTGGAATCTCCTTAGCTTTGTGATATGTCGGCCGTCCATGGGTATGTGGATCAAGTGTGATTGCTCCGATAGCAAATGCATCTGACAGACTATATTCTCCACAGCCTTTGTTGTTGATCTTTACAGTAGATAGGGTGGAGGCAAGGATGGTTTCTACGTCATTACAAGTGTGGGATGAGCTGGCGATGGCTGTGCCAATGTCTATTCTAGGACAATGATTTGTATATGAGGCTTCAACTGCATTGCAGTAAGCAAAGGGTTCTGGATCAGCATGGATGGTTACCTCAGTGCCCTGATGTGAAAATTTGATGCACTGATGGTAGGTGGATGGAATGGCCTTCATAGCGTGAATCCATGGGCGACCGAGGAGGATGTTAAATGGTAGGTTTAGATCAACAACATGGCAAACTATCTCTTGGATGACCGGCCCAACCTTGATTGGTAGCAAAATAGTCCCTTCTGTCGTTCTTTCCAAGTTGTCATAAGCTTTGATGGTGATAACCTCACTGATCATATCTGCCTCGGTATACCTAGCTTGTTTTATGAATTTTAGGATGCAAATATTCAAGGCTGATCCATTATCTATCATTACTCTTTTCACGGCAAAATTGGATACCATGATGGCTATGCAAAGTGGAAGGTTGTGATCTGGCTTGACCATGGGTATGTCGGTGGGTTTGAATGATAGGGCACATGAGGAGGATAGGTTTTCGATGAGATTACAAAAATCAGTAGCATTGATATCAGAAGGGACACAGGATTCTATGAGGGCATTTTCAAGGATGTCTTTGTATACAGGACTAGTGCGGAGAAGGTCTAAAATGGAGATTTCGGCTGGCATGTTCCCAAGGTGTTCCAAGATATTGTACCAACTTTTTGATGGAACTGATGGTACTGATGAAACTGGTGGGCCTGCGATGTTAAATCGCGCTCTTTGAGTGGTGACTGCACACTCATTGTTTGGTCCTTGAATATTGATAACATTGATAGAAGACTCTTTCTTAGATATACAACCTATAAGGCTACCATAGTCTATATAGGATGAAGTGTGGTCATTGTTCTTCCCATGCTGCTAGTTTGGCTGGCAGTTGTTGGTGTTGTTTTGGACAGGTGCTTTTCCAGGATTTTGGTTGTTGTGTGGAGGAAAGGCATTTTGATAAATATGTAAGCCTGTATTGGGAGAGGTTTGGGCACCAACAGTGATTTCTTTCTGATCAATGAGGTCCTGCACATAATCTTTCAGTTTCATGCATCTGAGGGTGGTGTGACCGTTTACCCTATGGAACTTGCAATACTCATTGTCCTTGTACCATGCAACTTTGGATTGGCTTGGATCAATTTGCTGGGTAGGAGGAAATTTGATGAGGTTTTCCTTAGCCAATTTCTCAAAAATGACATCCAATGGGTCACCAAGGGGTGTATAGTTTCTAGGTGTAGGTTGGAATTTGGGTTTTTGCCCTGCAGCTACATTGATGGCATTAGCTTGGTTGTTAGACCCTTGAAAGTTGTGTCTTGTATTATGGTTTTGATAGCTTTGGTTATTCCATTGTTGGTAATTGATGGCTTGTTGGTTGTTTGGTTGATATGGTGGGTTAGATTGGTTTTGAGAAGGACCAACAATATTCACATGTCTGGTGTCAGTAACCCCATCTGTTGCAACATGCTTGTTTTTGTTCCAATACCTAGAATTTTCATTGGAATGTGATTGATTTTGGTTGGCCTCTTTGTAAATCTTGACCACACCATCTTTGATGAGTCCTTGCTCAAGGATCATTCCTTTCTCTTTGATATCCTTATAGGTCTGCAAACAGTTCATGGTCATGTGGTGAGCCAAGCTGGGATGTGCATTATCAATAAACATTTTCACCACATGGCATTTTGGCAAGGTGCAGGATATGCAGGTGGTAAGGGTTTGCCATCTTTGCAGGTATTCGGCAAGGCTTTCTCCACCTTTTTGCTTGGTGTGGACAAGATCAACTATTGATAGCTCTGTTTCAACAAGATGAGCATATTAGGCTACAAATGCCTCAGATAATTCAGCAAAGTTTTTAATTGTGCCATAGGGGATTCTGTAAAACCATATAAGAGCTGGTCCAGCCAAGCTTTTGGGAAAAAGGTGCAAGAGGAAGACATCATTGTATGCGACATCTTGGCATTGCATGTAAATTTTTTTGATATGTGTGATAGGGTCTCCTTTTCCTCTGAATTTGTCAAATTTGGGTACCTCAAAGTGTTTGGGAAATGGTGTCATGGTAATGGCTCTGTCAAATGGGTAAGGACACACATTCTCAAACTTGAATGTCTTTGGATCATTCCCTTCTTGGATGGCTTTCAGAGTTGTCTTCATTTGCTCCCATTCTGAATTGATAGGTGATGGTTGGGGTACCCCCAATGTAGGAGTGCCTTGAGGTAGGTATGCACTAGATGGGGCCACTGAATATGGATAGTTGTGAGGGATTTGCTGATAGGGATTGTACATTATTTGGGCAGCTGCATGGTGGATAACAAGTTGCTGAGGGGGAGGTGGTACATATTGCTGCATGTGTTGTGAGGCTTGCTGTTGATATGGGATTTAAGGTTGGGATTGAGGAACATAAGTTGGCTATGGGATAAATGGATTGCTTTGTGGAGGTAAGGTATAAGATGGTTGTGAGGATTGGGGAAAGGATCGGGGGGCTTGTGAGGTTTGACCAATATATGTGGGTTGTGCCCCCATTTGGGATGGTATCTGCAAATAATTGGTGGTTGGCTGGGGTGGTGGATTACCTCCGAGAAGTGGCATTGAAAAGTAGTTGGTAATAGGAGGTAATGGATTAGTTAGTGTTGGAGGTGGTGGGAATTGAAAGCTTGGGAATGGAACTGATGGGGTTTGATAGCTTTGTGGCTAGATTTGGAAGCTTGGTAGAGTGGTGGCAGGAGCTGGGGTCACTTGCGAGCTTGGCAGAAGATTGGCAGTAGCTTGTGGGATTTGATAGCTTTGTGGAGTGAGGGTAGTAGCTTGTGGATTTGTGGCTGATGGTATTGAGCTCCCAAGACCTAATGGAAATGATGGGATTGTGATTTGGGTTGTGGTGAACAAGTTAGGGGTGATGAAAGGTTGATTACTTGGCCCCATGGGTGGCATCCCTATTGTATATTGCTGAGTTTGGCCAAAGATGCTGGCACTAATTTGGGAGATGGGTGGATTTGGAAGGCTAGGTTGGGGAGCAGCAGCAGCAATAGTGAAGGGAGTGAATGGTGAGGTGTTTTGGGTAAAGGAGGTTTGGAGTGGAGAGGTATGAACAAAGGATGGAGTGGTGGTGGCTAGGTTGGCTTGCAGCAAGGAGATTTCAACTTGGGTGGATGATGGTATGTTTGGGTCTGTTGGATCATATGGATTGGCTGGAGGCTCTTCTTTTGGCATATATTGAGGATAATTTGGATCATAAGAGCCTATGGGTGGTGGCAGCTACCCAAATAATGGGTGAGATGGATCTAATAATGGAGGGGGTCTTCCAAAGTCAAAGGTTCCTACATTGTCCCTTCGAAAATTAGCCATGATTTTCTCTTTGTTCTTGTCTATAATGGCATTTACCAATACTGCATTTCTTGGGTGGTTCATGAAAGCTTCAATGTCAGTAGGTGATGACATAGCTTTCTCTGGGCTGGAGGATGGCTGAATGCTCAAGGGGGGTGAGGCTGTTCGATCCAAATGATAGGGCTCCATTTTTTCTTTCTTCTTGGCTAAGCGAGTGATGAGTGGCATGAAAAATGCTCCTAGGGAGGAGATGCAATAATGCTGATGGATGCAAAAGGGGGAAGGCTTCTCTATGCAAATGATTTCCTAGGTTGAGGCAAAGCTATATGACAAAACCTAAGGAGGATTGCGTTGGGGATTCTAACTTCAAAGATATGTTGCCAAAGCACAAAAGGTCTTCTTTCCTATGTGCAAGCTTGGTGGTGATTGTGTCAACTTAAGGATAGACTGATGATCCTTTAGGAAGAACATGAGATTGACCAATTGTGGATCCCAACCTTTAGCTCAAGGTGATGAGGGATAACAAGTGGCAAAGCTAGATTACCCTAGACAAAGCTCTATCAAAGGGATAACCTTGGTGAGATTGGTGGATTTGAAAGATTTTAGGAATGGCAAACTTTTGGCAAGGTGACAACAATTTTGAAGGCTTGGATGCAAATGTTTTTGGATTGCTAACTAGATGGTTTGATTCTAAATGAGATAGATGAGCTAATAATGCTTAAGGGGATAACCTAAGATGCCTGGCTTTTCTAAAAAGATGACGCTAAAGTAAAGCTTATCCAAGAAGATGTGGAGAAACAGGGGTGTCTAATCATAGAAATCATGCCTAGTGGGTAAGGCATAAGAAGGATTGACTCCTGGATGTTGGCTAAATTTGATGGTGCACTCTAACCAGGCCTCTTGAAGTGCTTCATTGAAATCTTTGTCCTCTACTTTGTGGAGTTTGGCAACTCGCAGGCTTGGTGTTATTTCTTTTCTCTTGGCTGAAAGTTCTTGGTATACCAGAGATGGCTTGATTTTGACTTTGTGAAACTTCTGTTTGGGTTTGGGTTGTTCCAACATAAATTCCTGAATTTTCTTGGCTCTGAGAGATCTCATTTGTTTTGCTTCAACTTATTCAACTTCTAAAATAGGTAGTGACTACGCTAAGTGTGTCCTAAGCTAGGATTGACCAAGTTTGGAAAACATTCATTCAACAAGTAAAATAAAATCAAGCAATAGATAGGAACACCCAGATAGAAGTTTGTGGTTCTCAGAATGTGATACTTGCGCCGAGGAGTGTGTATGTTCTACAAATGTTTCGATCAGTCACTCCAAACACATTAACACCCTAAATGGTTTTCTGCAAGGCTAACAGTTGGTTTAGCTAGGGAGTCCTCGATATACACAAGGTACGTGAGGCCCAAATCTGTAGATGAGACCAAAAAGATGTTAGACAGTCGAGAGGAGTGGTAACCTACTTCTCCTCTTTCATTTTTGAAGGGTATAAAGTTCCTCGAGGCTTAGCCCGAATGACAAAATCTTGATCCCAAGAGAGGTGTCTTTCGATTCACCTCTCGATTCTTATACTCTGTCGGAACGCTGGAGTTGAGGTCGTCCAAGGGGTGATGAAATCCCCAAGCGGGCCTCCTAAAAAGAAACAAGGTTTTGGATCCTAATCTTATGCACCCAAGATGGCCTCGAAAGATGACAAGGGGAGAGAAGACTTGGATGACCTTGGGCTAAAAAACACACTTGTTCTTTTACCAACTGACTCTTATGTGTGCTAATCTAGACTTTGCAAGCACTCATGTTTAAGAGACAATGTTCAATTCCAACTTGAAGCACCAACAAAAGTAAATCAATCAAAGAATGCAAAAAATAAGAAGAGTTAGGGTCAACAAAAGCAAACTCGCGCGCTCAGAGGCCCTCCACGTCAAGTATCGATTAATTTTCTTTAAGGCATTCAAGATTGAGTGTGAGTTTGTTTTAAGCCCAAAACAAAAATGTGTGAGATTCGATTTCAAGCGCACACCCGGATGCTCTCCACGTCAGTTGTTGTTCAATTTTAGTGTCCAAACTTGAAGTGTGATCGATTTAATCTAGAGTTTTGGTCATTTAAGAATTTTGATAAAGTTAAAGCAAACGTTCAAATACCAAGTGAGTTAGTTAGATTGTGGAACATTTAACACCTTTTTCAAGTAGATCCATCCCCATAAATGGTGCTGAGATTGCAACCAATGGTTGAATTGATGGGTGATTAGAAAAGAGGTGAGTCCAAGGAACTACTCAAATTGATTCTTGCAAATTTGTATTTAACTTAACAAAGTTTCTTAATTGTCCAAAAATCAAACTTTACCTAAATTGCATGTGAAAGAGAGATTTGTTTGGTTCAATTTTAGAAGCTCCAAATGAAGTGTTTGATATTGCAATGGTTAATTGATCATTGACATTCAAGATTGGATTTGTTGTTTGAAGCATGCATTCCAAGAAAAATTGATTTTAATCCATGGCATTCAAGAGCGTGTTTTGAGCAACATTCATTCAATGGAAAATGTGTTTAACCATTCAAGTTCATTTTTTAGCAACATGCATTCAAAGACAAATGGTTAAACATTCAAGTTCATATTTTAGCAACATGAGAACCTGCAAGAAACATGGTTAGTGGTTCCATATGTGCTCCAACCTGCAATGAGACAAAAAAAAAAAAAGAAATTTAGTTAGTAACCCAAAATCTTCAAAAATGAGAGCTTAACTATGGGAAAATTTTTTAAAACTTTTTTTGCTGTTTTTCCTACGCGTAAAAATGCTTAAAATGGTCTAAATCCTATGGAACCACTAAAAGTCAAATTTTGATTTATACTCTTTTTTTTTTTTTTTAAAACTACAAAGTGCAGAAATAAGAATTTTTTTTTTTTAAAACTACAAAGTGCAGAAATAAGGATTTTAAAATAGAAGTGCAATAAAGACAGGTGAAGACGATAGTTCATCAGGCGCAGACGCCAAACTGCAGAGACGCTGATCTGCAGAGACGCTAATCTGTCGAGATGATGGCGACAATGGAGATGACAGTTCAAGTTGTGGAGACGACAGAGTAGCTGACAGAGGCTCTGATCTGTGGAGATGACAGTCCAGGATGCGTAGACGACAGTCAGAGATGCCAAACTGTGTAGACGACAATTTGGTTGCGAAGACGTCAGTTTGCAAGTGTAGACACCAAACTGCGGAGATGACACTGCGCGAAAAAAAAAGCTGAAAAAAGCAAATTTTTTCTAATTTTTTTTTTTGTTATTTTTGAATTTTTTGAGGGTATGTATTCTTCCTAAGTGCGTTCTTTAACCTGCAAAAACAAGAAAAACACCCTACAACTCACTCAAACAATAAGAAATATTAGATTGTTAGAAAAACAACATATAGATAGAAATTGATGATTAAATGACCCATAGTGGGGTCCCACCGGGCGTGCCAAAATGTAGAACAAGATTTAGTATGCAAAGAACATTAAAAAATAAAGTAAACATTCACAAACCAAAAACTAAATTCACATATATGTTTAGAAAAAGAAAAGAAAAACAAAAAGTGCAAACCTCACAAGAGAAAACACTCCATGCTTTCTTGATTCTGTAGATGTGTCCTTTTGATGTGGATGTATGCTCAAGATGCTCAAAAGCTGCTTCAATGGAGGTGGGTAATGGAAAATTGGTAGCTTTGTGAGTTTTCAATTTGGCATTATAAGGGTAAGATTGATGGATTTGGTTCTCAAAATAGCATGGCAACTTTAGCTCAAAGATTTGTTGATGAAATGGCTTGGGATGGAATTCAATTTATAGGCCAAGGGGTAGAGGGATGGAGGGCTTAGATGCAAGGATGGGGAGATGGTTAAGGAGGGCTAAGATGCACTCAAAGGGGAGCACATGGATTGTGATTATTTAGCACCAATGGAAAGGTGACACTTGTCACAAGGAGGATGAGTGTGAGAGGGTGGGGTAAAGGGTTGGTTAAAGACATGATGAGTGGGGTTGAGTATGTAAGAGAGATGTAAGAGGAATGAGTGTGGAAGAGGGAAGAGTGTGGAAGATGGATGTAAGAGTCATGAGTGGGCTTGTAAGAGTCTTTTATGGTTTGTAAGAGCACTCATGACTTGGTGGTTGGGATTTTTGAGGGGAGACTTTGATTTGGTTTAGGAAAGTCTTAAACTTGTTTAAGGAATGTGACAACATTAAGGGGTGGATTAGGCTTGAGTTTAGGATTAGATTATGGATGTTAGAGATGTGCAAGTGGATGACATTAATGAGGGTGGGTGAGTTAGTGGCTAAGCTTGGTTAGTATGGGTGGATGGGGTGGATTAGGCTAAATGGAGGATTAGGGATAGGTTAGGGGTTTTTAGATTTGAGGATTTTATTTATCAAATAGATTTATTTAATAAATGAGGATTTTTAGAATTAGATAGAAGAATAGGATTTAATTGATAAATAATAGGTTATTTGATTTATCAATTAGGACTATAGATGATTAATTAAATTAATCAACTAGGGATGGCATAGGATTAATTAAATAAAAATTTAATTAATGATGCCTTTAGAGATAACTAAATAGGATTACTAAAGCAGTGTAATCAAATTTAGGTGTCTACACTTACAACATCTCTTTGATTAGGGGAAACATATGTGTTATTTTTCCAAAAATATTTGATCAATGATTTCAAAGCTTCACTAATTTCTTTATCCTTTCGCGGTAGTCTATCGGTAAATGTCCATAACTCATTTTTTTGTTGGATCTTCCAATCTCTCATGCCTTAGCATGGCTCTCCTTAGAGTACCTCTACCAATTTTTAATTTTTTCTTTTCTTTCTCATGAGTCAAGATTTCTTCATTTGGCTACTTAATATTGTTGATGTAAGTACTTGTCTTGTGATATTACTATCTTTGGTACGTGATTTAGAACGCACTTTGTCATAAGCACTCATTAGATTCTGTACAATGCTTTTTTCATTTGAATTGTCCATCATTCTCAGCCCAAGAATCTTCATGATAGGCCTAAATTTAAAATTTCTCATCATTTTAACAAATAACTGGCATTGACCTGTAATATTTAATTCTTCAAAAAATAATCTCCACATATGATTAACTTTTTTTTGACAAGTACACTTGCTAATCTTGTCAGGCATTAATTTCAAAATGTTAGTATCAATATCAATCAAATATTTTGGTCTTCTAAAACAAATTCTAGAAGGTGTTATAATCTCTTCCATTCCCTCAACATTTTGAACATTAACATAAGGTTGAGTGTATTGCGTACCTTGAACTGAAGATGATGTGCCTTGGCAATAACATGCAAAAGATGAAGTATCACCTACTTGATGTGTTGATGTTGTGTCTTGAACATGACATGATGGAGTGTGTACATCTTTGGATCTAAAAATTAGTGTCTCTTCAACATGAGAGGATAATATGACTCCAACATTGGAAGATGGTGTAGCTTCACAATTCAATTGTCTTCTTGAGTGTAACAGTCTCATTTTTTCTCTTTGTCTTTCCAATTCTTCCTCTTTGTTTCTTTGTATTGGTGGTTCTTGATCCTCTTCGAAAGTCAATTCTTCATTATTGCTTTGCAATCTTCTTTGTTCATGTAGTAGTTTCATTTTATCTCTTTTAATTACCAAATCTCTCTCCCTCTCTTCTGTTGTTTGAGTTTTTGGTTTCTTCATTGGCATGATGATGATTTCTACATGTCAAATTATTCAAACACTTGAATTACTTACAATGTGTATATTACAAATCATTCAAATACATATAAAAATGACAATTATTTGAATGAATACACAATATATATCAAACAACTTGTCAAATTTCTAACCATTTTGAAATAAGATTTCATTCAAACATATAAATTTCAACGAATTGACTATATATTAAACAACATGTTAAATTATAATCAAATTTGTATCTATATATCAACAAACAATATTTAAATAGGATTGCACTAACATTTTTTATATAAATAATATTCAAAAAGTCTTCAAATAGCGTATCCAATGATTGAATTTGGTGTTTGCTAGCTGCAAAAAGTCTTGAAATAGTGTTTGCTATGTTGAAACCCATGTTTTCTATCAGAACAATAGAATGCACAATAGACCAAAAGTAGAGAATGGATGAAATGGGAATCAAACTTGCTTTATGACTATTTTTGGGTGATTTGACATAGTGTGTATGCACTATAAAGTGGGTACGTGCTATAGTACGTATGCACTATGTCAAAATAAATCTCTCCTTATCCCACCATCCCCCATCCCATACTCTCTCTCTCTCTCTCTCTCTCTCTCTCTCTCTCTCTCTCTCTCTCTCTCTCCCCTCTCTCCCCTACTCCCTCTCTCCTCTCCCATCCCCTACTCTCTCTCCGTCTCTCTCTCCTCTCCCATCCCCTACTCTCTCTCCCACTCTCCCTCTCCTACTCCCTCTCCTATTGCCTACTCTCTCTCACTCTCCCTCTCCTACTCCCTCTCCCATTGCATACTCTCTCTCACTCTCCCTCTCCTACTCCCTCTCCCATCACCTACTCTCTCTCTCCCATCCCCTACTCTTTCACTCTCTATCCTCTCCCATCCCCTACTCTCTCTATCTCACACACTCCCATCCCCCTTCTCTCTCGGGCTACTCTCTCCCATCCCCTACTCTCTCTCTCTCTCTCTCTCTCTCTCCCTCCCTCCCCTCTCCTATCCCCTACTCTCTCTCTCTCTCCCCCTCTCCCTCTCCCACCACCTACTCTCTTTCTCCCTCTCCCACTACCTACTCTCTCTCACCCTCTTTCCTCTCCCATCCCCTACTCTCTAGATCTCTCTCACACACTCCCATCCCCCCTCTCTCCCCCCTCTCCCACTCCCTCTCCCATTGCCTACTATCTCTCTCTTTCAAGTTCTCTCTCTCCCTCTCTACTCTCTTTCTCCCATCCCCTACTCTTACTCTCTCTCACACTCTCTCCCATCCCTTACTCTCTTTCACACTCTCTCCCATCCTTTCACTCTATCTCTCCCATCCCATACTCTCTCTCTACCACCCCCTACTCTCTCTCACACTATCACACTCTCTCCCATCCCCTACTCTCTCTCTTTCATAGACACCCACTCTTCTCCCCCATCTCTCTTCTCTCTCATCCACTACTCTCTAGATCTGTCACACACACTCCCATCCACCCTATCTCTCTCTCTCCCTCTCCCACTCCCTCTCCTATTGTCTACTATCTCTCTCTCAAGCTCTCTCTCTCTCTCTCATCCCCTACTCTCACTCTCTCTGCCACCCCTACTCTTTCCCACACTCTCATACTCTCTCCCATCCCCCCTCTCTCTCCCTCTCCCACTCCCTCTACCACTACCTACTCTCTTTCTCTCCCATTCCCTACTCTCTCCTATCTCTCCCTCTCTCTCCCCTCTCCCATTTCCTACTCTCTCTCTTTCACACATACCCATCCCCCCTCTCTCTCCTCTCCCATCCCCTACTTTGTCTCTCACTCGATCTCCCTCTCCCACTACCTACTCTCTCTCTCACTCTCACTCTCACTCTCACTCTCTCCCTCTCTACTCTCTCTTTGCCACCCCCTACTCTCTCTTTGACATTTTCACACTCTCTCCCATCCCCTACTCTCTCTTTCAAACACACCACACACTCCCATCCCCTCTCTCTCTATCCTCTGTCATCCCCTACTCTATAGATCTCTCACACACACTCCCATCCCCCCTCTCTCCCTCTCCTACTCCCTCTTCCACTACCTACTCTCTCTCTCTCTCTCTCTCTCTCCCTCATCCCCTGCTCTCTCTCTCTCCTCTCCTATCCCCTACTTTCCCACTTTTCCATCCCTACTCTCTCACATTGTCACAATCTCTCCCATGCCCTACTCTCTCTCTCTCACACACACTCCCATCCTCCCCTCTCTCTCTCTCTCTCTCTCCCCCTCTCTTGCTCCCTCTCCCACTACCTAATCTCTCTCTGCCATCCCCTACTCTCAATCTCTCTTTGCCATCCAATACTCTCTTTGCTACCCTTACTCACTCTCTCACACTTCCTCTCTCTCCCATCCCTGACTCTTAATCTCTCTCCCCTAGTACTCTCTCTTTGCCATCCCTACTCTCTCTCACACTTCCTCTCTCTCCCATACCGTACTCTCTCTACCACCCCTAATCTCTCTTACTTCCTCTCTCTCTCATCCCCTACTCTCTCTCTCCCCTTTCCCATCCCCTACTTTCTCTCTCTCTCTCTCTCACACACACACACACACACACACACACACACACACACACACACATCCACCTCCCCTCTCTCTTGCTCTTTCTTTGCATCTCTTCTTCCTTCTATATGCACTATTTAGGTCTCAATAGTGTGTGTGCACTATAGCACACACGTGCTATTGAGACCCAACTTCAAAAGCTTTAAATAGGAGACATGTTTTACTGCAAACATACAAAAAATGATTGATTTTTTTGTGTGCTCTCCTTCAAGATTCCTCATGGTTGGACATCGATAAGATCACATTACATGACAATTTAGGTCTTTGTGTTAGCTATATAACCATATAATTTATTTTTAATTTAAACTATTTCAAGCCTTTCATCTATAATTTCTTTTGAATGTATGTCCATTTTTTTGTCAAAAACTACCATGTACTAATTGGGCTGTAGATTTTAGCTCATTCATCAAATTTTGTAACAACTTAAATTTTTAGAAACTAGACTTCATTCTACACACTTTGAAAAAAAAAGTTTTAATTTTAGATTAGTTTTCAATTATTTCTAGGGGAAGCACACAAATATTTCACATTTTTTGGGATGTGTCTAGTTAAAAATTCATTAAAAAAATACACATTATAAAATTACCCAAAAAATCTGGGATAAAATACATAGTGTTAAGTAACTTTTGACCAGAGCGATTAAAGAATTTCAAAAAAAAAAGTTAAAATTTTAGGAGGGCCACACTTTGTACTGTGTTATGTTTTTTGGAATAAATAGTACCACTTTATGTGACCCCATTTTTTGAGGACCTAAAACTAAACCATTTTGAAAAAAAATTAGTAGTTTAGAAACTAGATTAAAAGGACTACAACTTTTGTTTTTGTCATATCTTAAAATTTTGAGCATAACTATCCTCAAATTCTTGTTGAAGTTTAGAAATTGGTGATTTTAGGAAAAGGGTGTCCACTTATACCCCCCTATTGGCACCACAACTTGGTGCACTTACCCATGGAAAACCTGAGAGTTTCATAGGGAGATCGAAGAACCAAATATTGAGACATATAATGTTACAACTAATTGTGAGATCATGCAAAGGGAGAGAAGGATCCACAATGTTATGACAATACCAATATGCCTTGTGCCTAAATCATAAGATCTGGAGTTTGAAAGTAGAGGTCCTACGATGCTATGTTGTCATGTGATTGGGGAATTGAAATTTAAGAGATGTATTTAGCCTTAAGATGCTATGAGATTTGGGGATAAATAAAAAAATTCAAATATTTCAAATGCATTAAATTGTTGGGGCCTACCCAAATATTAATGGCAAATAAGAAATCGACACATGGTGCATGTAGATTGGAGAGGTAAGGTGAGGAATAAAAAATTAAAATCTCAGAGATATTTCAATGCATCAAAAATTCAAGAGTTGAAGATTTAAATAAATTTAATGATATTATATAGTTTCAAATATATGGTCATTTAAAATTTTCAATTTTATTACTCTATTCATGGCCAAAGGCCTAGATTTTCAAATCAACCTTAGAAGCACTATTTTTGTTAGAAATGTGGACTATAATATACCATTGTAACTAGGAGAGTTTGATTTTTTTAATTTTTGAGGTAAGATTTTGCACATGTATTCTTTGAAAGAAGCTATAGATAGTTTTGTGTTTCTGGGCATGTCCTCAGTTTTAAAATGTAGAATTGATGTTCTTAGAAAGAATACAATCAGATATGCATGAGATTAGATTTTCTGGCCACTTTAAAGGTAGAATTGAATATTTTAAAGTTAGTTACAAGTGATATGGTTTTTTTTGGCAAGTAGTTAGAGTTTCACGGAAAAGGCAGAACAAGACAAGCAAGATTAGATTTGAAGCTCTAGCATATATTATGACATGTATCTAATTTTCGTCCAAAAAGGGGTTTTGCTGATTACTTTAAGGAGATATTTTCAAACACTCTGCAACAACATTAAATCAATTTTGATTTGCTAGTGGATGGAGAAGAGACAATTTCAAACAAAAACTAGATAAGAATAATCTCAGGTGAACACATGGCAGAATCAAATTTCAGATCCAAAAACTTCCTATCTATATATTCTCTCCTTCTCACATTTGTAAGGGTTCCAATTTTTTATGACTATGACACCACAAGGTTGGCTTTAGTTCTAGAATTATGATTCCAGATTCTCAACACATTTTCCTCTATAATGAACAACAATAGTGTAGTTTTTGAAGTATTCAGATTATATAGTCACCTATTATGTATTTTTTGAGTTTTGTATACACCATGATGTATTGATTTTAAAGAAATGAATACATACCTTCATTGAAAGCTTCATTATGAAATTGTCTCCTTATTTATGGGTATGTATATTTTCTGTTGATATATGCCCAAAATGCGTATCATCCATTTGTAGCTTGTTTTGAAGTTGTATGTCACTATGTGTCTTACTATTGGGTCAAGGACTTGAGTAATTTGCTTGATATTGCATTGATAGAACTACAGGGATCATAGGAGGATTTGATAAGTATGAATTTCATTTGAAGATAGATGTCTATTTGAAAGGTAGATATATAGATCATATATCTAAATATACGAGTATATTTTAGGTATACATGTATGTGTTCTAATTTGGTTTATACCCAATTAATAAGGGACTAATCAACTTGAAGATTGCATGTTTTTGTTGTTGCATACCTAGGCTATGCTGATGATTCAATCTTTGATTGAATATTTTTTCCCTTTCAGTTTAAGAGTTGAAAAGAGTCTCCCTTAGTTAGTTTATCACGTTCATGTGCATTGTTATTAGCTATTTCGTGTCCATGAATGTTTTCATAAACATAGAAGATTTTGGGGTTTTATCTATTATATAGATTAAGTTATATGCTTTTACATTGGTACCATATAAAGAATATGAGGTCCACCCACCTAGGTCTTGTAGAGCCTAAAGAAGAAGGAGAGTATAGCCTAATAGTTGGCCCTGGTGTTTGAATAGGTGCATTGAGGGTGGGAGTTAGCCGCCCCTAGGTGTAAATGTTCTTATCACTAGGTTATTCAAAAGCTGTTAATTCAGAAGCCAAGACCATCTATCTTGCATAATAAGTTATATCATTTTCTAAATGTCAAATCTCAAACAAAAATGTACATTGTATGTTAGATGATGTCATGAAAACCATCTATCTTGCATAATAAGTTATATCATTTTCTTAATGTCTAATGTCAAAAAAACATGTACATTGTATGTTAGATGATATGATGAATCAAGATTCATTGAAATTATACCATTAATATTATTATTTATTTTTATTATTATGTTGATACATGAAAGATTGTTATGGTACAATCCTTGATGATTTTTATGAAAATATAGCAATTCAAATGATAAAATTCATATTCATTGTCATTAATTTTTTTTAATACCTGATAATTGATACAATTAAATGAATTCCTCTTGCAAAAGTTAAATTTCAATACCCAATTTCATAATCATTAGTTATAAGTGCTAAATTTACAACCATTACATTTAGCAGATGACCCTGAATTCCCTTCTATAGATATATAGAAATAAGGGAGCAACAACAACTTTAGGTCATTTTTCCCCATGGGAAGAGTCTTTTTGTAGCATCAGATTTAGTATCAAAATTTTTTTTTTCTTTTGCATTTGAATACCTATTAAGCAAAATAACATTTGGATTTTGCTATGTTTATCCTATTCAACAAAAAAGTTCAAACTTTAAACTCATATCAAACGAATACAAATAGAAATAAACTAAACACTACACAAATGGTTAAACTTACTTTCCAAGTTTTACATACTATAATGGATGTATTATGAGATGATTAAAGATTCATTTATCTTTTTTAGGATGTTGAATCATACTTCATTTGGAGTTTGAACATTTGTTATGTTATAGTATATGACCTTTAACTTCATTAGACTTCCAAATTTGGAAGATTTACTTGAAAGCAATGCTACATCCAATAGTGCATTTAGATTTGTCAATGGTTTGATGCAATTCAAAATTCCTTTAGGAGTTGAATCTTGAGGAAACTAAACTACTTTAGACATCATTTTGGCCTCCAACCCTTTTTGGTAAGATCCCCTTCCAAAAAATTTTGTTGATGAATTACTAGGGAAAGGATTAGGCAAACCAACACTTATCATTAATTTTTCTCTGTCATCCATCTTGGTGAGCTTTCTTCCAATTGAGTTCAAATATTCCTCTCCTTTCCTTATGCTCTGGCATTTTTGAATGATAGTTGATGACTTTACTAATGCACTAATGTGGTCAGGAATGCTTTGGCTGGCCGCATACCTATCACTATGTGTGTTGATCATGTGTATAATCTATCTTGTTGTCTTCTTGAGATTAAATAAGTCTATGTTCTTCTCAATTTTCTCTTTGATACTCCCACAAACAACTCAAAAACTTTGATGCAATTCCAATCACACAACCTATTGGTATTTGCCATAATTTACTCCCACTTTTTTTTCTTTAATTAGCTTGATTGGATTTTTGATTTTTTCATTTGACTCAAACAAGCTATTCTCATAGGTTGTGATTATTTTATTTTCCTTTTGTACCTCTTGCACCATTTGTGGCAACTAATTTTAACTTTTTTTCTTTATTTCCTCTACTTTCTCTTCCCACTATTTTACATTTTCCCTCTCATTGTCCAATTCCTTAGTTATGTTGATTGTACATCCACTAGATCCAACTTTTTGAAAATATCTATCGCTGATGTTCTTTCATTCTAAAGATATTTATTTGATTCTTAAAATTTGTCATTGATTTCTTTGAATCTTACATTTGCATCCATATTAACATGATTCAGAGTATCACTAAGTTTTTTTTCTTTGTTCCAATTGCTCCTTCAACTTCTTGAGTCCTTCTTCTCTATCTACATTTACATCACTTATCTTTTTATTGCTTTCTTCCAATTGTTCCTTCAAAATTTTCATTTCTGCCTCCATATTTTTTGGCCAAGGCTATGCACTTACTTCTTGAGAGGAAGCACTTGTAATCCTTTTCTCTATTTATTTGCAACTGCTAGCTACTACTTTCTCCTTTACCTTTGCATTTTCTAGGTCTTCTTTTAAATTTTAAATTTCCTTCTCCAACCACCACCCCCCCCCCCCCCCAACCCTCTCTCAAATAGTGAACTGTAGACCATAGAGTTGGCCTTTTTTGCCACACTAACTTTGTTCACATTTTTACTTTGGAGAAATCTATGCTAGCATGAAAATATGGTTGATTTATCTCACTCTTTGGAGGATTACTATCTACCTATGAAGGAGAAAAAATCATAAACTGTATGATTTCTTTATTTGTGTTATATGTAGGAAATATCCTACTCGATGCAGGTTCTTGAGAATGAGCCACCTCAAGTACATTGTTCTTGAATGCCTTATTATTTTGTGTATTCATTTTTGTGCTTTCTTGAAATTTTTTTACGTTACAAAATTATTGAATTCAAAATTTGGACATGTTGATACAATACAATGTTTGAAAGGAGAAAGAGCACATGCAACATTGTACTTGTCTCCACCAATGCTCGAGGTTGTAATAATTGTATTTTGAGGATTACAAATGAGATCACCCCTTCCTAATCATGCCCCATTACCACTAACAAGTGGAGCATTTGGACTATTCTGAAGGTTTTGTCTTGATGGAAGTGTGACTGGCATTGTATCAGTCTGAGTATCTAGAACCTTTTTCTTCTTTGCACAATGACCTTCAACTACAATATTCTAGTCAAATTTTAGTCGCAACATAGTTTTTGAAGATGAAACAACATGGGAGGTTAGAATTACACCTTGGATAAATTATGACATGGGTTCACCCTTTTTTGAAGAACTAGATGGGTCATCTAACTCATCTCCAATGACTGGTTTATGACCAAGTTTTAATGGCTCTGGTATTGGGAGTGGATATAAATTTCCTTGACCTATTGTGCCCAACCCACCATCACCTAGATAACCCATTTTTCTATCATCTTTCCCCCTATTCATATTTTTTTCTTGTCTTCTAATTAACTATAATATATTGTCAAGTTGAATCAAATGTGTTACTACTACTACTAGTTGAAGTAGATTTAGTAGAACTAGTACCAGTGCCTGTGGTGGTAGATGTAGGATCCTTACAAGCCTCATACTTAGTGTCTTCATCATTTGCATCATGTTGTATTGTTGTTGGATCTAGATGCTCACTATCTTATAATTTTCTAAATATTTCATTCCCAAGCAAGTCTTCAAAATTTGTAGAGGTCTTAGGGTCACAAAGATTCTGTCATTTCCCAAAAAAACATTAATTTTTGATCAACACCAATGTGCAACTACAAAATCTAAAATTATGGAATTTGGAATATATTTTCTACTTGGATGATCTGCTTTCTGGTAGAAATTTTGGGATGTCATCACCTTCACTTTTTCTTTTTGTCTATGCAATTGTTTAATTTGTGCTAACAATTCCTATATTATAATATTGTTTTCATTGGCACATTTCTCCATCTCTATTTTGACATGTTCCCATGAGTCCATGTTTTTAAATCTTTCAGTTAATGACATATTCTCACTTTGACATTTGTTTGTGAAGTTCCCATTCTATACAAGATTTGTACCAATTATGTTAGTGGATTATACTACTAGTGCCTGGTAACATCAAATTAAAAAATTGTACAAACTTCTTGTACCACACTGAATGCTCTTTTTTCAAATGTGAACCCTCCACATCCAATAGGAAAGGAAGGAAAATTGCTTTACTTTTTCTAACCATAAAAGAGTACATCTATGATTTCCATCTATCATACACATTCCAATACAAATACCCTATTTGTCACATGCATTGGAAGTTTGTAGGGTTCTATAGATGAATTTTAAAAGCTTAATACATTGTACTCTTCTATAAAGTACTAATCGACCAATTAAATTTGACTTCCCAATTGAATTAATTATTTACAAGACATAGATAATCTAGGCATTGAAGTGCTTGTAATTTTATGATAAAGTGGTGCTAAAAAGAAGTCTACAAAGTGGTTGTAGTTCCCTTGGGGATCACCCATCCTAATCACAAGTGTCCATTCAAATATTGGTTTATCAAACTTAAGCTAAAGCTTATTTTTTTTATAAATTCGATGATACTTTGATAACAGAAGATAACACAAATAGGTCATGTATCTAAATGTCATCTATGAAAGTATGTCTGACCCTCTTTTAATCATTAACAATTGTGTGAGCATGTGATGTATAATGTGCCGAATATAATTATATTATGTTCGTCATTTTAGCCAATGAATATTGAAAATCATTTCCAGAATGATGACACCTACTTTGTCATTACTTTCCAAACCAAAGCACATTTATAGAAGAGATACAATATCCTAAACCCAGTGCAAAAAAATCCAAAATATAAGGAGGTTTATGATCACAAGGTATATTGAATTTTTCTACTAACCATCTAATATAACATCTTTTATTTGATCTTAAGTTCTCATACATTTCTTCCAATTTTTCCAAGTCAATGTGGGTTGGGTTTTGTGCTTTATACCCTAGGTCCAATAATCTACCAAATTCACTCTATGTGATCGACAAAATTACCTCTTATTTATTTTGATTGACAATTGTCTTTTCTATTTTCATCATAGTTTTTGGCACAAACCATTACAAATTCTTGACAAGGGAATACTTGAGGGAACCCCAAGCGGGCAATTCCTCTAGTCCACATTACAAATTTATATACAATGCACCCTATCATGTTGTTTAGTTTAATATATTTTGATTCCTTTTGTGGATCATTCCACTTATCTTCAATTTCATATCTGATTTCCTTAATGCTCATTCCATAGATAATAGGATCCCAAATATCATAGAATTCATCAGTAAAACCTGGCATTTTAACCAGCTTATGCAAGTCAAAATATAGTTTCCTAGCCTCCTATATTTTATTTTGGGTTGCAATTCCACTACCAGTGCTAGTGCCACTCGTCTTGTATGTTTTTGTCATTGTTGAAAAATTCATAGAACTATACTTAGACATAAATTACAATTTACAAGCATGATTAACATTTAAACCCTAAATTGTATTTCCAATAGTTAACTTTGCAAGTTACCTAGCCCCTAGAAAGTAAACAATTTAGACTTACAGTGCATGATAAATTGAAAATTAAACCATGAATTCTAAAAATAATACCAATTACTAAAATGATAGTAAAAATGTGTTCATGAACTTACCTAGAAAGTTGAAACTCAAATTGATAACTATTTTCTATGGCATTATGACCTATCTTGGAAGACTAGGTCTGCTTTACAACTTGCAAATAATGATTCATAACCCCTTTTTGATGCTCCTATGCTTTTACTAAATCTTGGATTGGTGGTTTTGTAGAGATTCAGGATTGAACAATGAAAACTAAATGTTATGATCTACACAAAAGAAAATTTTACAAATTTTAAAATTGACAGAGTTGAGAATGTGTTTGATATTAACTCTTATGTACATTACATAGTGGACAACTTGTATTATAATTAATTATGAAACCATAAAAATATGACGTTATAGTATAATTCAAGATTAACTCTAGTAATTATTGCTAATTTATAAAGATTTGGTGACTTCTTTTCTAGGGAAATTTCAAAAAAAAAATGAGGGTAGCCAAAATTGGCTCTAAATAAATCTCAAGCCATCTATCTATGATGCTCCAACGATGGCAGGTGCATCGATTGTGGCCTCTTTACATGTCCTATCATTGCACCATGGTCTATGTCAATTTCACATATCTTCTTTCTTACTAGATACGTGTATGACACATGTCTTCTTTCTGGCAACATTTGAGAAAACAAGACCACTCTTGTGTTTGAAATATAGATGAAGTAACTGAGAGGGGAGGGGTGAATCAGTTACCACAAAACAATTCCAAAAATCCCTTAGATGTCTATAATGCTTAATTACTACTGATACTCAGTAAATAGTGCAGGAATATAGTAGCTCAGTAGATTAACTAATTACTGATCATCTAACATTCATAGTTATTAATATGCTTGCAAAGGTTAAATAAATGAACACAAGAGACACTGGATTTAATGTGGAAACCCAATATGGGAAAAACCACCAAGTAACTAGTTACCAATTTTCACTCTTTTGAAGTGAACCCTGTTAGGAGCCAACCCTGTTAAAGGTTACAATGCACATTGTTAGGTGTGACCTTGTTAGAGGATTTAATCACCTTGTTAGGAGTGGCCTAGTTAGAGGTCTTTAAAAAAATTCAACCAAACTATCACCTTGTTAGATGATTTACAAAATGGCTGTTAAACCAAATCTGTAAAGAGATTCTGGATTCACTGTTACAATGATTAGAAAGAAACAATGAAGTGACCTAAATGATGTGCAACTTATCTTTTTCTGATTACAGATCTCTATTCTACTTTACTGGATCCTAACTGATCAAATACAACTTTGCATCTCCTCCAAGATATCTAATCCTTCATCAGAATTCGCTTAATATTCGATTATTCCATACTCATCCATATATTCCCATACACACACTCAAATTCACAACTTGAACATCTATATATATACCTTTCAGTTTATCAAGTCAACTCAAATATATGTTACAACAACTGAAAAAATCATTACATCAGTCGGCTGCACAAAATAATTGAACTTAATATCAAAATAATAAAATCCTTCGCTAGTCGACCCAGCTCGGTAACCGCTGCTCTAGAATGGTTTCCTAGTGTTAATCAAGTGAGGCTCGATAAACACTGTAAACCCTGCAAAAATCCTTTGGAGACCGAGTGAACTCGATTAGCACTGACCTTCCTTTGCTGACCTTGTGAGCTCGGTAGAAGCTAACTCTTTGCCACATTTCCTTTGATAGCCGAGTGAGCTCAATAAACATTAACTTTTCTTCATTAACCTTGGGAGCTCGGTTAACACTAAGTTTCTGCTACAAAATCCTTTGATGCCCAAATGAGCTCGGTAAACATTAACTTTTCTTCATGAACCTTGGGAGCTCGGTTAACACTAACTTTCTGCTACAAAATCCTTTGATGCCCGAGTGAGCTCGGTAAACATTAAATTTTTTGAGTAATGTTCAAGAACATTCGGTAGACACTATAAATTGCTTTGCTGATCATTTGAGCTTGGTAAACTCTATCTGATGACTGATATCGCATTTGTGTAACATCAAAGACAATACACAATTAACAATTGTATCCAACATCTTACCAAAATTCACTTGAAATACAACTAGGGTCATTCGATCTTTGTTGATCAGATGGTGTGTAAAGGATGTCGATGCCTCAATAGATGTTACTTCAAGTATGCCACTTGTTCTCTTTGTGGGGAATATGGAAATACAAGTAGACTATTGTCAAAATTGGCCCAAAATTCATTTGAAGTCGTTCATCTAAGTTGATCGAATAGTGGTCGATATTAAGTTTTGTAGTTTAGTTAGATTGATATGATCATGAGATTCATTACTGATTATAAATCATCTTTTGATAAATATTCTCATATATATAATTATATAATATTACATATATTATATCATATATAATAATAATATATAGATTATACATATAGTTATTTATATTATTGATATACTAACTAATGATGATTAACTTTAGAGACATGTCAGTTCCCCTCATATTTATATGAGATCCAAATCTATATTTGGACACATCAATTACAATGGCCATGATAGTATGTTTGCTGAAAATGATCTATGTTACTTAACATGGTATTAGAGCACCAAGATGCAAATGTAGAAAATTAGAAAGATGAAATATAGAATATGTATTATCAAAGATTAATGAATATACAAAGCATCAAATGAATAATTATGTCATTTATTAGGACAACAAAGATCAAATCGAAGGAACCTGCTATTGGAAATATATGATAGGCTAAATTACTGAGAGGGGAGGGGTGAATCAGTAACCAATAAAACATAATCTTTATTTACCAATTAATCCTTCATGTGTATTCTGATCCAATTGCATGCATGAAAAATTGAAAATATTAAAACATTCATAACACTTTGACACACAATATGATGACCCAGAAACCTTCCAAATAGAAAGTAAAATTGGGGTGGGGATGATACCCACAAGCTTTAGTACTACAATATAAAGTTGGCCTATTAAGGCTTACAATGATCACTTCTAATGATCTTCCCTATTGGGAGCAATAAGGACTGCTAGGTCCACCTTGTGAAAGGATTTACAAAATATACAATGAAGTATGCAATTAGTAAAGAGATTTACAAAAAATTGTTAAGTCTACTTTGTGAAAAGATTTAACTGATCCACCTATTAGGATGAAACAGTGGCTGATCTATGATCAACAACTTTATTTTTATATAATGAGATTCCTTTGAGTGTAATTATCACCTTGCTATGATAGATAAATCTTTGTTACTCCTTATAGTACTTGTAGCCTTTTACTTCACAATTATGCTCTTCAAATTTGCATCATACTCATATCATATATATCCTTTCGATGTGATACAATACATTACATATATACCAATCCAATTTAGAAAATAACAAAGTCAGTTAAAATAGAAGTTTACACAAAAAAAAACAAAGTCAACCCAACTATAGGAACTTGGTTTTTGAAGATAGACTCAGTGATGTTCTAATACTCGACATCCATTGTCAATGTTCAACATCATCATGCACTCAGTAGACATAGAAGCTCAATCCATACTGATCACTTCCAAGTAGTCTAAACTCAGTCTGCACTGGTGACTCAGTGAATACAGTGAAAATTAGCATATAAAATAAATCACTTGATTCACACTGCATAGCCCGATCAATGCTATCACTATGAGCTCATTATAAACAGAATCACATGGTTGACACTGTGTGGCTTGATCAATATTGGATTCGCATCACTGAAGATACAAAGTTGGTAAGCACTACACAACTTGGTTTAGACTAAGGAACTTAGTAAACACTAAAAAACTTGGTTTACACTGATAATCACCAACCTAGTGGAAACTGCTCAGCACAAACTAAATACTATTCCTTAAACTTGGTAGCAACTATAGAACTCGATAAAGCCTAAACTACTTGGTTAACACTATTAACTATACAATAAGCTTGGTAGATACTATCTGAATAAGTGTGTGTGTGACTAATAAACAAACTTGACTACAATGTCAACACTTACATGTAGACATCGAAAGATATTTGACTATAAAAAAAAACCAAGGAACAAGATAGATAACCTAAATACAACATCACTAAACCAAAGAAATAGATGGATGGAGACATGTTTGCCATGTCATAAATGATACCATAGATTTGCATAAGGTGTATAGAAGGAAACAAACCATAGATATGTAATAGTTTGATACACATCTTAGGATGTATATGATATTGCCTCAAATGCTCATTGTTACAACATTAGATATATCAAGTGTGAAAGATGTGCTAAGAGGAAATGAAAGTGATATGATAGGAGATACATCTTCATGCACCATGATCAATAGATTGGTCGAGTAAATAAGATAAGTGATACGAAGAAGATCAAATGGATGAAGTAAAGAATTGATACACTAGCTATACAATATGATCAATAAATGATTTATTATAGTAATAAGGAATAAAAGAGAATATATTGTGTTTGGATTCCATTTAAAGGGAATCTAATCTCTAGTATCTCCTATGGTGAATAATATTTTAGTGTTATCAAGCAAGGTCATGACAATTTTGAAATTAATAAGAGATACAACATTTAATGTGAAAGACATCACCACTCAAAATTATAAGATATATATCTTAAAATTGATCTTATTTCAATGGGAGATGGGAAGAATACATATCATATCATGCACAATAAGAAAAAAATGAAAAACAAAAAACTAAAGACTTTGTAGGGAAGGAATAAGATAGAGAGATGAGATCATCGATCAATGAAGAAGAAGAATAGGAGATGAATGGTTGCCTTAAATATTACCTAATGAATCACAAAGAACATTGTATAGGAGATGGGGGCAAGCTTAAGAAATCACGAAATTCCTCCCAGCATACTTTGATATCAATACTTTATTCATTTGTTAGACATAATCAACAATGTTTTTACAAGTACATTTCTTTTTCTAAATATAGATATGAAAGAATTAAAATAGTGTAGTATTAGAAGGAATACAAGACTCATCAAAATTATACATAACATTAGAGGATATTAGAAGAGTCCAGATGGAGGAATAGTTCTCACTTGGATTATAGACTAGAGCATACTCAAGCATAATTACATCTTCAGTAAATAAACTAAAGAAGCTATAGGTCAAAGATTGAATAAGAAAACCAAGAAGCCAATCATTCATATTGCCTTATTTCATTCAAGTGGGGATATAGTGGATAAGCATAGTTTAATTAGAGAGAATTATAGAAGAGTCAAAAGAATTATCACCATGATATAGTAAATGCAATCGACAAAACATTAAAGACATCTATCACATGGAGACAAATGAGAAAAATAGAGAAAGCAATATTGTAAGTCAACTTTAGTAAATTTGACAACAATTTCATCAAGTGGTGTATTGGGAAGATGATGATAAGATCATAGTGACTACAAGAAAAACCTTATAGAATTCAAGCTAAGCCTTTATAAGCTTGCTACGGAAGACATATAATGTTAGAGAAAATAATGTCAAGGGACTTAAGGCATGATGAATAAGTAATTAAAGTGATTTGAGTGAGAAAGTATCCATCAATAATGTGTTCAATATAAAGGAGAATTTATACAAAATCAATCATTAGTAAGTAGATAAGGGAACTCAAAGTTTTTCAAAATATCATAGACGAAGTCAAATAACTCATTGGTTTTGAATTCTCTCATTCTATTCAATATGGGGCCATAAGAAATGTATTCCATAAAGAATAGGAATGCTTGATAAAACATACAAAGATTCCATATAATATAATAATAAAATTGATGAGGGATAAATATGTATTGTTACATAAGGATTATGTGATGGAGAAAATAAGAAAAACTTGAGGCATTTATAGAAATCTCAATAGAGAGGAGAGTCTAAGATCAACATTGACAAGACAATCATATAGTTTGGTCAATACAATTTGGAAACTAGAAATAAATGAAATGTTAAAAAATTAAAGGGTACAAATCTATTATGAACTGTCGATCTTTGAAAGAAGACTTATAAAAGAAATAATTAAAATGAGTTGGAAAGTAAATCATGATGATGAGAAGCCCTCTATGGTGAGAGAAATGTCAGAGGAAGAGTCATATGAGAATATTTATATATATACAGTTGGTGGTGGAACTCCAAGGTTGGATCTACTATAAAGTCAAATATGGGTGGTGAATTAATTTACCCTTAAAATAAAGATTGGTATTATGAAGTGTTAAGAGAAAAAAAAAAGAATTATTAGATGACAAGGATATGGATTATGAAATAGAACAAAGAAAGAACACACAAATCATTTCAAGAGGACATAATAGGAATATAATTATGGATATTCATCTAGAAGTGGAGTGGTACTCTTTTTAAAGCTTTTGAACTATACTACTTGATGGTTCAAATTAATAATGATGAAGCATGCAGGAATTCTACATTGAGTGGGGGTAAATTATTACCATAACTAATGCTTCATTCCCCATTGGAGGCATTTTTTGATTTAATGCATGTGAATCTTCATTGGAGAAATTATTATCAAGGATGTTTATGTACAGATAAGTATTTATTATTCTTAAGTATTACATTTATCTATTCATTATAGTCTCTCTTATATTTCTATATTTACTATATGAACTTTTCGCTTGATCTTTTACTCTGTATCTAAAGATGATCTTGCTAGAAAAGAAGAATGGTACATTATGCATATTGTACAAACTAAATCTTATGAAGTAGCTCCAAAGAAGCTATGATGATCAACCTAGATATGTGAGGCTCTTAATGATAATATCCATGATGATTGAGATTATGAGTATCCTTCTATATTAAGAGGGAGTCTAGCACTTCTTCAAAGGGAATATTAGAGCTCAGAAGATTAATAATTAGAGGGAGTCTAAAAATACAAATGTGTCTCTACATGATTTTGATGGGCCTACTCTTGAGTTCATCATGAGGAAGTATTAACTTATTAGTAGAAAATAAAATCTTTGATATAAGATTCAAAGTGAGCTTGACAGAAATCCTTGGGTGAAGAGAGTTTCTAGTGAAGCAAATACAACATTTGACTTCCTAGGATCATTGTTCAGAAGAAGAAATTTTGAGATGCAATCCTTTGTGGATGATATATTCTCTATGAGGAGAAGTTCTAAGAAAAATTATTTGTAATTTTCTCTCCTCTATGAGAGAGAAGTTTGAGGTGAAAACCCTTATTCCACCCTCTAGTAGTAGCTATGGTGGTTCATGGTGAATATAATGTAAGTTACTACATGATGCTATTATGATATCTAATGAAAGGTGACAATCTTTCATTGACATATATAAACAAAAGTTAATCATTGTAAGATGATGATCTTATAAATGATAGACTTGTTATCATGAAAAAATTCATTAAATTGTTGTCCTAGAGTGCTAGAAGTCATGATAACGAACAAACAAAAGGTAACCATTGTAAGGTGGTGATCTTATAAATGGTAGACTTGTTATCATGATTCTTCGGGCTAGATTTATCTAGACACCATGAAAGTTGTTATGGTTCTTTGAGCTGGATCTTATCGGACACCATAACTTAAATATATTATAGACCACACTTAAGGTGGTATTTAATCTTGTATTATATATGCTTCAATTCCCCCCTTGCCAAAGAGGGAGTGTTGAGAAATTTATCCTCATTGTGAATCAAAGTAAATTCCATATGTAATAAATGTTAATATGTGTGTGTGTGTGTGTGTGTGTTGATGGATTTATGCTGATATCCTTAAATATGCCATTCTAGAAATATCATTATGAGATGATATCTCTTCATATGCTCAAGAGCATAATGTGTTCTATATCAATCCTCCCTAACTAAGAGGGAGTGTTAAGTTTGTAGTTCAGTGATATTGATATGATCATGAGATTCATTATTGATCATAAATCATCTTTAGATAAATATTCTCATATATATATATATATATATATATATATATATATATATATATATATATATATATATATATATATATATATATATATATATATATATATATATATATATATATATATATATATATATATATATATATATATATATATATATATATATATATATATATATATATATATATATATATATATATATATATATATATATTATACACATAGTTATTTATATTATTGATATACTAACTAATGATGATTAACTATATAGACATGTCTCTTCATGAGACATGTCTCTTCCTCTCATATTTGTATGAGATCCAAATCTGCATTTGGACACATCAATTACAATGGCCATGATAGTACATTTGCAAAAAATGATCCATGTTACTTAACAACCGATTTGTTTCTTTTTGTACAATGTCAATGATGCCCTATCATCGAGTCATGTATGCCACTATGATATTTACCACGGGTCCATCGTCCATGTTGAATTGGATAGTGAATAGTCACAGGTGATTCATGTATGTCACATATCTTCTCTCTGGGGTGATTTGGAAAAACAAGTTAAGTGCTACCCAAACCGGCCCAAAATACATCTTGAGTTGCTGATCCTTGCTCATCCAATAGTACGTCCGGGTATCCCCTTTATTATAAATTAACACTTGTGACATCATATTAAATTATAATTATATTATTAATTATTATTATACTATAATGATAACAACATTGTATTAACAATTGTTAAAGATAAAAATTACTAATTTAAAATAAATTGATTAAAGATGTTTTGTGTTTTATTTTAAGAAACAATTCGACTTATTTTTTGATAGGTAATTGACCGAAGCCTAGATTATTCATTATTTATATTATTATTATTAGATTAATTATTATTATGTGTTAATTTCGAATAGATTCAAACCCAAGACCTCCCCAATGAGTGGTTCACAATTTACCGATGCATTGTAGGCTCTTGCCTATTAAGAAATAATTTGACTTGTTTGTGTAATATTTTCTTAAAATTATTTTGCAATTGAACTAGATGATATTTATAACAAATTAATAAGAAATAGGAATCTATGTATTTGTGCATTGAATTCCAAATGAATTATTTACATTAACACAATAATTATCTTATTTCACGCTTTTGATGATGATTAAAAACTGAAAAGTTGGTATGTTATAATCAATGTGTTTGTATGAAAATAGAGTAGTTTATAAAGATTTAATACATTGACCATTGTGTTAGAACTTAGAAAACTACTTCAATAATTATATTATAATATTAGACTATAATTAAGGACCTAATATAGTATAGTTAAATCATTCTAATTTATATAGCATACTTAAAGTTTTAATTAAAATTTAAAAGTCATTACAATATGAATAATTCAATAATGGCACATCATTATTAATTTATGAGTTATTAGAGTTGACATGTCTCTTCTTTCTGGGTGCATTTATAAACATGGTTGAGCGTTCTCCATATTTTTCCAAAATTCATCTATAGTCATTGATATAATTTGATCGAAGGGTGCTACTATCAGCATAGTGATTTCACATTTGATACATGTTTGCCACATGTCTTCTTTCTGGACATTTGGAAAAGCTAGTCGACTATTGCCGAATTTGGATCGAAAAACATTTGGAGTCATTGATCTTTGTTAATCCAACAATAATCACGACATCACCTTTATAATATTACCAACATAGTTCTTAAATATATTATAATATTTCTAATTTTAAAAATTAAATAGTTTATCAATGATACTTTAAATTTGATTGTAAAGTGAGTCCATCTAATGGAGAATTAAATTTGATTGTAAAAGTAGCCATCAATTCTTTTTCCACATATTCTATTATTCTATACTATCGAAACCAAACACTAAAGTAAGTGATTTACTAATTAAATTAAGTGTTAACTATGAAAACTCTATATGTTAATTTTAATTCAGTGTTAAATTTTATTTTTTGTTTCTTAACAATTTAATGAAAAAATTTGAAAATTCAAAAACATTGCATAAGTAAGCATAACAATAAAATATAATTTATATAGAACTCCAAAAATTTCATTAATATTCCTTGAAAATTTTAATCTGAGGACAACACATGTACAATGATTGTAATTTGATAAAACAAAATAGGAAGTGAAACCAGAATACAAGGGAAAACCCTAGTACTACTATACCAGTTATTGTAGAAAGCACAAGACCTAACTAAGGTTGTGAATTCTTGTAGCTACGGGTTGTCCTGTGCCATTTCATCTAGATTATACCATTTTTGGCAAAAATCTAAGACAATTCATGTTCATTTCTTATGGTGCTTGAACTGATCAATATTAGGCCCAATAGAAATGGTTTCAGGGTCACATTTTGGCTCGGTTCTATAAGCTTGTAGATTTCACCCACCCAAGGGATCCCCACCCTTAATTCTACATGAGTAACAATGTCAATTTCATCGCGCAAGTACTCATCTTTAAAAGTCTTCCCCAAGAGGAGAAAAATATTAACCCTTTCTTCTTCTAGGTTGAGAAGAGACATAATGTCTGTGTTGATGCAGTACCTATTCCCATTCTCCAAAAACCTGCACTCTAGGACCACTTCCATAACATGAATAATCAAATGCACAGCGAGAATGTAATGTCCCCTTTTTGGGACTTCATAAAAGTTAAAAATATATTGTATAATATTAAAATTGACTTGGAGAGCGTGGACTCAAATTATGAAAGGGTCAATTTAATATTATAAAGTGGGCTAAATAGGACAAAGAGAGATAACAGGAAAGACCAGGAAGGGAGATTCACAATTGTGAGGATAAAAGAAGAAGAGACTTTCATTTGGACATGCTTGATTTATGATTCTGTTTTAGTTTTCTCTCTTGTGAGAGTTATTCTTAAAGCTTTAGCTTTTAGCTAGAATGAGGACATAGCCCCTTGTCCTAGTAGATAGTGGATGCAAACCCATTGTCCTTGGAGATGTCACATTAGGTATCTTGCATGTTGTTATAGGTTCTTTTCTTAAGTTTTCCAATCTGATGTAAATTTGTATTTAGGATTGGATTTTTAATGCTAGTTATTGTATTGTTGTTATATAATGTAATAACATATTTTAAGGAGATTGTATGATGGTTTACTGGTTTAATACTATTGGTTTGAAACACATTTTATATGCTTGAATCTTGAATATTATTATGAGAAAGAAAAACTTAATATCTTATGGTAAATCTACTAGTTTTCTATTGTGTTCATAATACATCAGCCTATATTCAAGTGTTGAATATTAGTTTGAGGAAACAACCAGATAAATATTAGTTGGGTTATTTCCTATGATTTATATTGCTGGTTTATTTGTGATACAATTTCATATGTTTATGATCTAAATGTTATGTAGAGGAAAAATCAAGCAAATATCCATTTTGGCATATTTCAATGCTATCAGAGTTTCAAACTTGCCATCCTGTTAGATATAAGAAGAGGGTTAAAGGGGTTTATCAGAAGCTTTTGGAAATTTTAAGAGTGGCAAAGTTTCATTCAGGAAATAAGTTTGAAATCTAAATAGATTTGAAAAAGATAATATCCTTCAATTCTGGGACTTAAATACTAGATATTTGTACTTTATTTGAGTTTTGAAAATAGCAGATATTTTGATATCATCCTTGGTCATTACCTTAATTTCCACCAGTATTTTGGAAAAGACCTTAACTTGAAAGAATCTTATTTTGGAGGCTTAATTTAGCATTGATGGGAAGATAGTATCTGTCATGACCTGAGTATTCTATTTTGGGAAGATGGTAACCTGAGTTTTGATTATTGGTGGGCCCATTTTAAGGACTATAGAAATTGTTGATGGTGGGAGAAATATTTATAGGCTCTAGAAATAGGAGGCACTGAATATTTTATAGTGATATAGTGATGGTTTCTCAAATATTTCCTCATTTCATATATAGTTCTGTGAATGTAGGGAGTCATAGGTGATTTTAGAATTGATTTCCCTTATAGATAGTATGTCAAGCACCCACTTAAATCCTTCTCTTCAATTAATCAACCATGTGATTTCCATTACCTTGAAAAGCATTGAACGATAGTTGGGAGTGTCAGAAAATAGTTGACTAGTTTGAATGTCCTATCAAACTTGGAAGGAATTAAGTCACAACTGACGAAAGGAGGCTCATTTTCTGTATCCTTCAAATGTTACATCAAAAGCTTTGTAGCTAAAAAGGACTCAAACTGTGTCAAGGAATTTATAGCCTTTGGAAAATTTATGTGAGGCATCAATACTATAAAATCTATCCACATGACATTTGTAGAGACAAAGAAGTGCAAAGAAGTGAGGATACACTTCTCTGACCTTGGGTCTATGCATCCTCAAGATTCCATTGATATTGAAACAAGGTAATGCCAAAATGAGGGAGGATGTTAAAAAATTCTTTGGTATTGTGTTCTATGATACCGGCTATGAAGAGCTTGAAACTTGGAAGAGGCCATTTGGGCATCTCTGCCTGAGCAATAGTATCTTGTGGACATGTTTTGTGTCACACAAACCTCATCTTCAACCATTACATGACATGGCATGGGACCTAAGGTGAGTTTAGTCATATACGATTTGGATTATTAATAATCCTATATGGCATTGTGGGGCAACTCATGTATCTAACAACTATGTGCCAACAAACTAGAAGTTGATGACACCAAGCAAGGAGTTAAAGACACCTATCAGGAAATAGAGAGGTGATGACCATCCTACATAGTAAACAAAGTATTTGAGATGGTTGATATTAGAGAAGTGTTATCATTCAAATAGTTGGTTCTAGCGAGTGCAACTCTTGGTGATTTTAAACACACAAGAATCTTATGTTAATTCCAAGATATTAGATTTCATCTTTCTCTACAGTAAAGAAATGGTGATTATAGTTAGACATAAAAAATTCATTGCACATCAATAATATTTGTTTTTGTAGTGAACATATTTTGTACTAATCATTTGTGAGTTTCTTGCAAGGGTTAACAGTTGTGAGTTGCAAAAATTGACAATATCTGAACTGAACATATAGCAAATATTAGCTAACATAGGGAGAATTGTGACACAAAAACATGAAGATAAGGAGGAGAATATCAAGCTAGTTGAAGCTGAGAAAGATAAAGATGAGAAAAAGAAGATAATAAAATCACTTGCAATAAGGGATTTGGTAGATCTTGAGAAGTCTAGACTCAACCCTTCAAGAAAATAATCAAATTTCATGTTTACCCCTCATCAAAATAAAGCTGGATAGCATGCAGATAAATCAAATCTTGTTATACTTACTAGATACCACTATGGAAAATGCATAGAGGAAAGTCCTAGATGCTTTAGAGAAAATTTGTGATGAAATATTTGTTACGTCCATTTGCTCTCACAATTTTGAGAATTTGTTCTGGTCTGGAGTCAAACTATTGCTTGCATAAAGTATGGGTTTCCTAAGCTTTGGTGGCTCTATAAGAACAAGAAATTTTGATGGTCTAAATTCTTAGACAATAATTTGTACCATGGGGAATTACAACCATAGAATTTCATACTTGTATATAGTATGCAAAAGCTGTTACATGGTCAAAGGCTCTAATGAGGTTCCATTTTCCCATATACATGCATGTTTCATTTAGGTTGATAAGTTGTTGACCATAAAGTTATGCTTCTAGAAGAAATCTTGAAATATTCAATAACATTGTATCTCTGTCAACAAAGAAGAGATATTGGGTGATGTTCTATAGTTGCACATGAGTACCAGAATTTTTACACTAATGAGAATTCTTTGCATATTAAAGTAGTAGCTCTATTGCTTCTGGTTTACAAGAACATTCTACTCTCTTTGGGATTTTCAGATATAGATGTGGATACGCTTGTCAGAGATGAAAAAGCTATAAGAAGGGTGTATAAGTTGAAACAGAGGAAGGTGCATAAACTATCACATCAAAATGACTAGGGAAGTGTGAAGAAATGATAGATAAAGAAGACAATTTGGTCTCAGTAGCTTCTGGAAATGATTATCCAATCAATGGGAAATAATCTACTTGTCAAAAAAAATAGGGAGATGTGAATCTAGTATCCAAAGTACCTAAGATTTCTAAAAAATGCATTACTCTAATACCTGTTGTAATGACACTACTCAAATCTGATCTCAAAATGTTGATTGGAGGCTCAAGGAATTTCATCAAACAACTCACATGCAAGGGTCATATGACTGATATAACATTTTAGTTTGCTGCAATGACTCTTTTCTTCAATTAGCATCAATGAGAATTCTTACAAATGACTCTAAATTGACTAAAAAATATTCTAACATAAATGTGCAACCTAATTTGGCAATATGAATGCATAAATGAGTTCTAATCATGAGAAATGAGCACCTACAACCAACTGGTAATTTTGACAAATAGATGGTTTGCAAACTCTAATGTTGATTACTAATATATTTGAGTGCACAACAATAACTACTTATTACTCCTTAATTAAAAATGTCTTTCAAATACACTGCTGATTTCAAAATAGCCAAGACTCTTGGCATCATACTTATGCAACTTAACAATTTTTGAGTACAAATTGCAGCCTCTTGCACATGTTCATATATGCATAAAATAAAATACAAGACAACATAAAGAACCTAGTTGAGTCACCTTGTTTCGAAGATGAAGTAGCCGACATATATCAATAAATGAACACCTTGTATGTGATGAATAATGACCCAAAGCTGAGCGACCCTTGCTGAAACTTTCAGACCTTCAAAATAAATATATCACAGTTGCAACCTTCAATTACTATCATCAATCTTCATTTCCAAGCTTCAAGAAGGGATTTTCCCAAATACCCATGTGCTAAAGATGTGTGAATGAATTTCTATGAATTTATTTGTGCTCTCATGCCCAAATCACCCCTATATTGTAGACCTCAGAAAATTAATTATGGATCAGCCTCTAAAGATCTCATGAAACTCCAATGATAGTCTCCAGCTCTTTGAAATTCTAGTGCTCTAACTCAAGATCATAATTGATGAATATTGAAGCTTCAATAAACAAAATCATGGCTTTATGCAGACTTAAAGATAACTGAAACAAATATATCAAAAATCTAGAAATGAAGAATGCTGCAAATCAAACCCTAATATGGCCAAAAGATGAAAACTTTGATCACCAAAATATCTCCAACAATTCATCAAATCAAGTCATACAAAAACTTGGCCAATGGCCACAAAGTTTTTACAATGAAGCTCAAATAGAAAGTCTAAAGTAACTTTCTCCTAGCTGCAATAATTCAAGTGATATTTCACACCCTCAAAATTGCTCACCAATTGAGAGTTTTCATTCTCAATGGCCAAAGACAACTGCAAAAACCCTAGGGTCCACAACCATCAAACATCAACATCAACAACAACAAATCTGGATGGTGAGAATGAAGCCCAAGATGCCTATTTTTTTTTTTTTCTCCACTCTCTCCAAAAATTTCTAGAATATTTTATAAGTCAAGTCACTTTATTAAATTAATTAAATATAAATTTACCTTTTAATATTCATTTATTTGATAACTTTATAAATAATTAATGTAATACCACTTATTTATTTAATTAAAATAATTAATTAGTCATCCTCATAAAATATTCATTATTTTGGACAACTTAATTAATTAAATTAATTAAACCAAATTACCTCCAAAATGGGGACATTATAGTCTGCCTGTATCACCTTGCTTAGGAACCCAAGAGAAATAAACCTAACATGTTACAATGTTTACTGAATTATTTAAAAAAAAAAAAAGTTACACAACATCAAGATAACATTAATGCAGAAGCAATATGAACATATACATCAAATACACATTAGCAATTATAGATACAGTTTTCAATTCCTCAAGGGTTCCTTTATGTTGAGTCACATTTAATAATTTTAAATTAATTAGTTTAAGTTTCAAGTACAATGTCTCATGATCATAAAGAAATAATAGATACATAATCACATAAGCAAATGCATAAGTATAAACAGTACAATGAAAGTACATCCAATAGATAGCATCCACTGCACATGTTGCAGGGTATGTTAGGATAAATAGAGTACATCAAAATACATGATAACATATATACATCAACTAAAAAGAAGTCTCTAAGATAAGAAATAAGAATGATAAAGGTACATCTCTTGCAACGAACATCCAACAGCTGGCAATGTGAGGGGAACCCAAATGGTAAGAAGACATTACCTCCCGATCGCGTGGTTACCTAGTCAGGCTTCCACTCCCACCATGCAAGGAAGATAATGAACGATCCACATATGACTATCAAACATAAAAAATTCCTAGGCATGGAATTCCTAATAGCCAAAAATACCTCAAAAGTAACACATGCTACTCAAGAAGATAAAATAATCCAAAAGTAAGAACACTCAATCCAATACCAACACCACACAACCAACTATCATACACAAACCAAGTATAAACCAAATATCAAGATCATAAGATAAAGTCAATGAAAGATATCCTCCTCAAGTAAATAACCACATGCCAAAAGTACATCATCCATGAATCACCAATCATCACCAACGAAAGTAAATACCATAATAAACACATCCAACAATAAGTCCACCACTAGAGGTACACATAATCTATAGAGGAGACTCAGGCTACATACTAGGGAGTGTCATCACAGGGCTACTTGAGTTACCTTGGACTAGTTACTCTGAACCTTAGATCCTCAAGCGTTGAGTTACCCTGGACTAGTTACTCTGAACCCCAGACCCTCAACATCACACATGTGGAAACCAGAAAGCCCTCTCAAGAAGACGAGGCACTCATCCCATTCCCATCCTTAGTCTATACAAGCACTCAAGGCATGGCTGGGTCAAATATCTCTAACTTATCTTTTTTAAGTGTGTTTTTCCCCCCAAAAGTTTTAATTACTAGATTATCACTTATTACATAACTTGCATTAGGTTACCTTGGTACTGAACACTTTGGGTCCCGAACCCCTATTGCAAGCCACTCCCAAAGACATGTACCTAGACAACCTCTCCTAAGCACATAAAAAAACACAGTTGTGTCCCATACCACAACACCCATAAAGATCAAACTCGGTTCCTTAACAAGCAACCTAATAATAAGATGGTTCTCCCATCCAAGCACACATAAATACTCCACAAGTAAATCTCATAAATATAATCTCTATTTGAATCACAAAACACACCATGACATCTAGCCACATAAATGGTATAAAAGAAATCTCACAAAACCTCTAGTGTACATTCTAAACTGATCAACACCTAATCGACTCCAAAATCCAATAGCATAGATAGTACAAGCAACATCACAGTTTCATAGTTTGGGTTTGTTTTGAGAATACACAATAGAGTCAAAGGTAAAGTTTTAGTTTACGATTCAATGTACATTTTAGGTGTAGAAGATTCTCAGTTTATCCCATCTAATAACCCATTCATATATTCGACTTAAATATGTGAAATCACCCTCTTAAAAAAAATCATTTTTCCTAAAAGAATTATCTGAGGATAATTGATTATTTATTTAAGTTATAAAAGTAACAATTACTAAATTTAATAAAATCATTACAATCTTATTAAATTTACACATTTAATAAAATTATACATAGTTATATAATTTTCATATTAATCATTCCTAATTAAATCAAAATTTAATTAGTTTAATTAATAATCATTTACTATATCTCACTCATTAATAATTTATCTAATTATAAATATAATTTCATAATAAAAATTTAATAAATTATTAATAATCAATAATATAAATTTAATTTAATTCAAACTTAATAAAAATTAACAAAAATGATTTAATTTAATTAATAATATAAATATACTAAAATTTATTACTTAACAAAAATAAGTTAAAACAATTTAATTCTAATGCAATTTGCTTTACAGAATCGTAAGTTTTAAATAAGGCTATTGCCGATGATAGGCCTGCTAACGTAGGGCCTGCGATAGCTCGCCTGCACAGTACTTGCATCAGCAGGATTGTCGGTGGATTGTATGCCAGGGGGGGTGGGGGAGGTCGTGGTCCCCACTTTCCAATTAGATTTAATTTTTAAAAAGAACTTATTTATAATGTATTTTTTTTTAAAACAACTTTTCAACAATGAATAGTAATAATTTTTTTATTTTAATAATTTAAGTTTTACATAATTTTTAAATAAACAAGACCTTAAACAATATTTTTAGATATATATATTTTTTTACAAATGATTGAAATTTTTGTCTAAAAGGAAAAATAAGTTGAACCAATCGAATTTTCAATCTAGGCTTTTCATTTCCAAAAATTAAACCCTTTCAAATTTAAATTTCTCACTTCCATTTTAATGCAAACCCAAATCTCGATTTAATACTAATTCTTTCAAATGTAGAATAAGGTTTTTCTAAATAGTTGTTTTATTCTGGATTCACAAATGAAATCGAATAGGAAAAGATCCAGAACGAAGGGTGGCAAGATTCATACAACAAAATTTGTTAAACAATTTTCAACAAGCACAACGAAGACAGAGATCCAAAAATATTTCTGCAATGGTTCACAAACCCTACCTTGATCTGATGCTAACAATTTGGTGAAACCCTTGCTAATCCAAACCCTTCAAAGCTTTTAAAGATTTCTTTATTCCCCTTCCAAAAGTGTGTTCCCTGAAACCTGTGTGTGTAATAATGACCCAAAAACCCTCTAATATAGAATCTAACTACCTTTTAGCGTTTCTATCACCACCAATTCTAAAATTACAATTATTTAATTTAATTAATTATTTCACACACAATCAATTTGTTTTTTAATTAAGACAAATGAATTATTAAATTACTTTATTTAACTTTCCACTTGACTTTGCTTTATTTAATTTATTATCTTTTTAAATCTCATGCGCACTTTAAAATATCATTATTAAGTTCACATATTTTATCTTTTAATTAATTTCCTATATTTTAAACTCATACACGCATCATGCGAACTTAAAACTTTTTCATAATTTAATATCTTTTATTTCTTAATTTATTTTTGAATGTTTAATTTGATAAATATTTATTAACTTAAATAACAATAATATTTATCATTTATTTAAAAATGAACTCTAAATATATTATTATTAAATTAAATAAATATTATCACGTTCTAAATTTATTCTTAAAACTTCTATCTTCAAATTCAATTCTTTATATTTAATTAATTTCTCAATTAATTAAATATAATTAAATATTAAGATGTCATAATAATTTTCCATTAAATTAAATCATTAATTTAATCCTTTAATTAGACTTAATTAATAGAAATTTCATCAAAGACTCATAAAACAATATACACACAAAAGACTCACGGGTTTTAAAAAGGGTAGACAATCGATTACGAGTCCTCCTTGCAGGACAAGTATTTTAGGCTATGGTTGGGATTGGATGTAATCATCATCTTCCCATTCTCACCATTTGAGTATTTTTAATTGGGCATGCTCATCTTGGCAATTCAGGGAAGTCGATGCTCGGTACTTGCATCTTGCATAAAAGATGAGCATGTACATGTATATAATATATCTAAACTAAACAAGCAATGGTAGAGAGTGGTGCATCGTGTAGATCCCAACTAGCAAGTGGCTATGAATCCCTCCCTTAACCACATCAAACATGTCAAACAAAAAGATAAAGCAAACACGCACACCATACACATGCAAGTATGGGGTAAGTATCATAAAAATCACAAATCTAACATCAAATGCTCAAGTATAATAATGCATCTCTATCAATACGACACAATAATCATTAAAGACATCATGTTAACATTGTTATGAAAGAAACCTCATTTACTAATTAGGAATCATCAAGACTTCATTAACAACATGTGAAATGAAATCAACTAAGCAATTATAACAAATATATTTCTAATCCAAGACATGAAATAATATCATAATAATGTAAATCTAGTATCTCTAAAACTAATCAATGCACAAAATCAGCCTAAAAGAATTTGACAATGATAACAGAAATGCGAACTAGGGGTAGGCACTAAAATGCCCCTCCTAAAATTGCTTGTCCTCAAGCAATTCACCACCTAGATCCCACAAGAAGAATTTCATAATGTCCCTATCATCACCGAACAATCTCTGCAACATTTATCTAAACTTAAACTATCATACCAACTCAATATTATCATCAAGTGCTACAGAAGTATAAGCCTCAAGTGGAAGCAAGCCAAGAGACTGATCAACCTTGCCTCCAAACTTTGTACAAGCTAATTCAACACATGCGCTCCTGAATTGAGCATCATGAATAGGTCATGTACATGAGAATAAAAAATGAAGTTGTGAGCATTCCTCACCATGTACACCTCTGAAATCTCCTATGTGACCTCTGTTTGCAATCCCAATGCACTAGTAGTATAAAAAATACTATCAACAATGCTTATCTGAAGACTGGAATCAAGAGAGCTATCATCATCCAAGCCATAGAGTGGATTTTCATATGACCAAGCAACTTCCACTTTGAACAATGGATTGAGAATCATCTCAGGCTTCTCCTAAATCACTTTCTTCTTCCTCTTACTATCCAACCCTCTAATAGAATGCAATCCTCCCTCCGTAATACCCCTCAATACATGCCTCCTACCATCAACCTCAAAAGATATTTCCATATTAGGTACATTGAGGGTAAATATTCCCAAGTCCTGGAGCCACTTCATTCCGAAAACTATGTCCATCTCTCCCATGTTGACCACATAAAAATTTGAATGTAACTCATAGTTGTTCAATCTCAAGGTTTAATTAGCAACCTTTTTGGTGCATGTGAGAGTATATCCATCTACTAATCAAACTCTGAATCCATAAAAATCCTCAACCTAAAGTCTGCACCGAGCTACAAAATCTCCATTAATAAAGTTATGTATCACACTAGTATCAAGCATAGCAATGCAATGCTGTCCATCAACTGTCCCTTTGAACCTGAATGAAGTCTCATCTTGAACATTGGCGATATATGCCATGGAAGTAGAAGTCTCCTCACCCTGATTAAGTTCTAAAGCAACTTGCTGATCAACTTCATCAAAATTAGAGCCCTCAAAATATTCCCACATGGAATGGTTTGTCTTGCCCTTAGGCCGCAAAGGGAAATCATGATCCTTGTTTTAAGGCTCCTTGCACCAATAGCATAATTTATTCTTCCTCAACTCTTCTCGTGTCTCCTCATCCATCATAGGTGCTGATTTCTTTTTATTGTTTGATTGTTGGGGAGTCTCATTGCTTGTTGAAGGAATTTCCTTATGCAAGCTCTTGCTCTTTGTTGCTGCAAACTCCATGCTCCTAGCCTTCTTCATTGCCTCCTAAAGAGTAGGAGGATCAAAGGATTTTATCCATCCTCTCATAGGCTCCAATAAGCGTTCCATGAATAACACCACCAGTCATCTCTTTGAGATATTATGAACCATTACTCTTTGAAAGTCCCCAATGTCGTTATCCAAACTCCCAACTTGCTTGAGTTGAGCCATATCTCTGAAGTATGATTCTAGGTCTTTCTTGTCAAAGCATTCCACCAATGTATCCACAAACTCCTGATAAGATGTAATTTGATTATGCTGCAATGTAATCAATCCATGATACCAACATTCATGTGCTACTCCTTCTAGGTGTAAAGTGGCAAACTTGATGGCTTCCTCTTCAATCATAGGTTGAAGAGCCAAGAAAGTATCCAACTTATGAATCCATGACTATGCAGTAGATTTTCCACTTCCATCAAACATAGGTATTGTAAGATTATTAGTAGCTTTTTTGAGATCCTTATTCTAATTTTGAGGTCTCCTCTCCTATTGGGACCTATAGTAGTCCATCCTTATTTGTACAAAATGATCAAAATGCATGAGCTCTCAATCTCCTAGTTCCAATCATTTCCATTCATCATGAGTAGCCATATATACATCAACAAAGGTAGGCTCCTCAACATCTTCATCATTCTCTTCTACTACACATTCTTCTCTCAAGAAGGTGGGTTGTGTAGGTCTATCTACTATTCTTTAAAGAGTTCTATGAACTCTAGGTGATCCCACAACACTCCTATTATCTTCTTGCTCTTGATTCTATTTGTCCTGTGTGTTCATGTGCTCAACCAAGGTGGTGAGTGCCTGCAAATCCTTAGCGATCCATTCTTGTCCTGTAACCATTGCTCTATAAAATTCCTTTATTTTCCAATCCTCATTTCTATTGTCTCTTGGTGGGCTACGCTCTTTCCTATCACCCATGGTGTCTGGCTCCCTATCAAAATCTTGTTCCCTATTAAACCAAGCTCACCTGAGTGTAAAATCTATGAGAGTCAACCCTAGGTGTCTACATGTGATTGCTAAACCCTTAGGATGGCAGGAATTTAGTTCTAATACCATTGTAATGACCTTGCACAAATCTGATCTCAAAATGCTGATCGGAGGCTCAATGAATTTTGTCAAACAACTCACATGGACGGGTCATATGACTAATATAACATTTTAGTTTGCTACAATGACTCTTTTCTTCAATTAGCATCAATGAGAATGCTTACAAACGACTATAAATTGACTAAACAATATTCTAACATGAATGTGCAACCTAATTTGGCAATATTGAATGCATAAATGAGTTCTAATCATGATAAATGATCACCTACAACCAACTTGGTAATTTTGACAAATAGTTGGTTTGCAAACTCTAATGCTGATTACTAATATATTTGAGTGCACAACAATAACCACTCATTACTCCTTAATTACAAATGTCTTTCAAATACAATGTTGATTTCAAAATAGCCAAGACTCTCGACATCATACTCATGCAACTTAACAATTTTTGAGTACAAATTGTAGCCTCTTGCACATGTTCATATATGCATGAAATAAAATACAAGACAACATAAAGAACCTAGTTGAGTCACCTTGTTTGGACGATGAAGTAGCCAACATATATCAATAAATGAACACCTTATATGTGATGAATAGTGACCCAAAGCTGAGCCGCCCCTGCTGAAACTTTTAAACCTTCAAAATAAATATATCATGGCTGCAACCTTCAATTACTATCATCAATCTTCATTGCCAAGCTTCAAGAAGGGATTTTCCCAAATACCCATGTGCCAAAGATGTGTGAATGAATTTCTATGAATTTATTTGTGCTCTCATGCCCAAATGACCCCTATATTGTAGACTTCAGAAAATTAATTATGGATCTGCCTCTAAAGATCTCATGAAGCTCCAATGATAGTCTCCAGCACTTTGGAATTCTAGCGCTCTAACTCAAGATCATAATTGATGAATATCATAGCTTCAGTAAACAAAATCATGACTTTATGCAGACTTAAAGATAACTAAAACAAATATATCAACAATTTGGAAATGAAGAATCCTACAAATCAAACCCTAATATGGCCAAAAGATGAAGACTTTGATTACCAAAATATCTCCAACAATTCATCAAATCAAGTCATACAAAAACTTGGCCAATGGCCACAAAGTTTTTACAATGAAGCTCAAATAGAAAGTCTAAAGTAACCTTCTCCAAGCTGCAATAATTCAAGTGATATTTCAAACCCTCAAAATTGCTCACCAATTAAGAGTTTTCATTCTCAATGGCCAAAGACAACTCTAGAAACCCTAGGCTCCATAACCATCAAACATCAACATCAATAACAACAAATTTGGATGGTGAGAATGAAGCCCATGATGCCTATTTATTCTTTTTTCTCCACTTTCTCCAAAAACTTCTACAATATTTTATAATTCAAGTCACTTTATTAAATTAATTAAATATAAAGTTACCTTTTAATATTTATTTATTTGATAATTTTATAAATAATTAACTTAATACCACTTATTTATTTAATTAAAATAATTAATTAGTCATCCTCATAAAATATTCATTATTTTGGACAACTTAATTAATTAAATCAAATTACCTCCAAAATGGGGACATTACAGCTGTAAAAATGGAGAATTATGTGACAGAAAATCAAAAAATGGATGTGGACTTTCTTTTAGCTGATAAAAATGTTATGTACAAGGATTTGAAGGTGGAAAGGGAAGATAATGATAATTGTTAGCTTGAGAGAAGAAATTTTGATGATCAATATGAAATAAGGGTAGAAATACTCAACATTTATAGAGAGTATAAAAAACTTTCAACCCGAGTTCAGAAAGACTTACCTTAATTACTTGGATTTTGATCTAGAGCGACAAAATAAGATAGATATGGCACAAAGAAATTATTGGAATTGGTTCAATATCTCCTTGCAAAAGACCAACGCAAAGATGTGTATGAAGAATGTCTAACATATCAAAATCATCCAATAAAGGGTCTTGAAAAAGAAGAACAAGCAACTACCATTGATTTGAAACCTTCTCATGATCACGTAGAAGATGTTACATAGGATGCAAGTTTCTACGTTTGTGATTTGGAGGTTAGCTTTGACAAGTAGGTTCATGAAGTTGGTGACACACGAAGTAATAGCAGATTGGAATGCTTGTATGATGAACCATGTATTTCTTATGCCCATGACATAAAATTAGATGAACATACCAAGATAACATTGTAAAATGATGATCTGCTTCAAAATGACAATCATGAAATCCATACCTTAAAGAACTAGTTGAAGGTCAATGAAGATAGAGTTGTGTTATCTCTAGTACATTATGAAAACACTCAAAAGATGTTTGAGGATCTCTACAAGAAGGTACAAAGGGAAGAAAAAGGAGATTGGTCTATTGCTGATCTGTAGGTGGTCAAAACAACCCTCAAATCTATGAAGTTAGATTACATGTGTTTTCTTTGTGATAGGGATTATACTCTCAAGGTTGTTGGATCCTATATCAACCAATTGAATAAAGAAAGGAATGAGATTAAGGAGCTCAAAAAATAGCTTAAGTATGTTTGTGAGGTGTTGTTTGGTACTCAATTTTCTCTTTAGGAAGTGGTAAATTAGATTAAGAGCACAAATCATTTTAGGGAACATGAGGATAAAGAGAGGTACGAATTTTTCTTAGAGGTAATTGATGAACTTGATAACATTCAATAGATATATGATTTGGATAGTTTCCCCAAGAAACCAAGTTCTAAAACTTTAGATCACATTCAACTTATAGAAAACCCTTTTTTTCAGGTAGATGTTGTTTTGGATTTTGATAACCCACTTTTTTAGGTAGAGAAGAGAGTTCCTCTTGATTTCTAGGAAGAGGATGACCTTGACATTAGAGATTCAGATCAAGTTATAGTTCTTAACAATGAACCTTGGTCACAGGATTGGTGTGGTGAAGTGACTATTGTTGTCCCTCTTTCATACAACTTTTACATGGTTCTAAATTCTAACTTATATATAGGTTGGATGGATTTTTTTATTAAAAAAGTTTAAAAAGTCCTAGTCAAGGATTGAGGAGGGTTATGTATTGATCATAGGGAATGGGTTATCAGCTTCATTCTTATTCATAGTACAGGTATGTACCAAGAGGTTACTCTAGATTGATGATGACAATTTGGTATTTGATGTGCCTAGGGTGTTGTTTTTAGCTTTTGTGCAGCTCATTTCTTACACCATCTATTTAGGTTGGGTTTTCACCATCTACTAGGTTTGTATAGTTCATTGATACATTTCTACTTTATCATATTAGCTCATTATGATAATAGGGTTTGGGACTCAGGTGTTGACAATATGTATCTATGGCTTATTGAGGATATTGTTACAATTCTAATCAGTTTGAGATTGAATGCAAAGATAATCAAAGTTGTATAGTCTATAGGTGCAGTGATACTTCATAATTTTATAAGGGATCTAGGGATTTGGTTGATGGATGGGTTGCATAGTGACACTTTTCTTCGTAGTGTGGCTAGATTAGTTTTTAGATTGGGCTACAGGGATAGCTATAGACTCGTATGGGATCCATAATAATTTCTTGAGTACAACAAATTTTAAGGAGGGGAGATTTGTAGTGTCCCCTTTTTGGGACATTAGATAAATTAAATATATATTGTATAATAAATTAAAATTGACTTGGAGAGCATGGACTCAAATTATAAAAGGGTCAATTTAATATGATAAAGTGGTCTAAATAGGAAAAAGAGAGATAAGATGAAAGACCCAGAAGGGAGAGTCACAATTATGAAAATAAAAGGAAAAGATACTCTTTCATTTGGGCATGCTTGATTTATGACTTAGTTTAAGTTTTCTCTCTTGTGAGAGTTATTTAGAAATCTTTAGCTTTCAATTAGTATGAGGACATATCCCCTTGTGCCAAAAAATAGTGGATGCAAATCCATTTTTACTTGGAGATGTCACATGAAGTGTCTCTCATGTGCTTACTGTAATACCCCAAAATTGGTGCATTTCCATATTAACCAACTTTGATTTATTCAATTATTCCTAAGTCCTATTTTACTAGGTAATTCTAATTCTAATAATCACTACTTGACCTTGGTGTCAAATGCAGAAACCCTAATTTGAATTAATCACATTATTTATTTAATTCCTAAGTATCAACTCAAATTAGCTACATAAACCTATTGATTTAATTTAATTTAATTATAAGTGTTCTACTTTAATTAAATTAAAATTACCCCTTTAGCTAATGTACAAAGGGATTAAATACATTTAATTTAATAAGATAACTCCTCTTTTTAATTATTTAATTTAATTATTCAATTAATTAAAGTTATCCATTTATGAAGACATTCTATTTTATTAAATTAAATATTCTTGAAAAGGGATTAATTCCTTTTATCACTCAAAAGGCAATCAATTAACTCCTTTTATCACTCAAAAAGCAACTAGTTAGTTCCTTTTATCACTCAAAAGGCAATCAATCAACTCCTTTTATCACTAAAAAAGGAACTAGTTATTTCCTTCTATCACTCAAAAGGTAGTCAGTCAGCCCCTTTTATCACTAGAAAGGTAGTCAGTTAGCTCCTTTTATCACTCAAAGGCAACCAGTTAACTCCCTTTTCATGAGGAAGTTTCCTTTATGATTGGCTCTCCTCTTCAATCTTGATCATCCATTCCAATTAATCTCAACCGTCGATCACCTCTTGGATTCTATGAAATAAGCTCTCCATTCCTCATTATAGAGGTTGAAAATTGGGAATTTGCATTGAATTTATGCATCAATATTGACTCAATTTATTCTTGCATTCTTAGTTTAATTTTTACATTGCAATCTCATATTAGCTTAAAAATGCATTCATTTAGCATATAATGTTTCTTCATTTCTTAGATTAACAATTGCATCTCTCATCTAGATTAATTGCACTTTCATTTAGCTACATAAATCCTTCATTCTAGAGGTTTGGTTTCCCGCTTCTCGTTCTAAGAGCAAAGACATAATCCTTCTAGTTAGAAGGCAATAGGTTTCTTTGCTAGATTTTTTAGATAAATAATCCAATGTTTATTTTGGGATGATCTCATAGGTAATGACCATGTTGAAGTGTTTGTGAGGAACTGAGGCCCACATTTCACACACACAAATTTTTTTTTCTTAAGTTTTCCAACCTGACTATAAAGCTATATTTAGGATTGGATTTTTAATGTTGGTTATTGTATTGATGTTGTATAATGCAATAACATGTTTTAAGGAGATTGTATGAGAGTTTAGTGGTTTAATATTGTTGGTTTGTAATGCATTTTATATACTTGAATCTTGAATACTATTAAAGAATGGGTTAAATATCTTATGGTAAATCTATTGGTTCTCTATTGTGTTTCATAATACATCTGCCTATATTCAAGTGCCAAATATTAGTTGGGTTATTTATTATGGTTTAAAATGTTGGTTTATTTATGATACAATTTCATATATTTATCATCTAAATGTTATTCTAAGGAAAATTCAAGAAAATATCCATTTGGGGATATTCTAGGGAACAACCTCATTACAAATTGTCAATAGGTTTTCATTAGGGGCATTGCCTAAAAGGGCTTTCTGTTCCTCTTCCACTTTGCATGTTATGTGAATTAGAGTGTCCATCTTGATTCACAATTTATGAAATAATTAACTAGAGAAAAATGACTACGGACTAGTGACTATAGATAAATGACTACTAGTCTACCACACCAAGTAAACCAAACTAAAATTTAATGAGAATTACAAGTATACCAGACTGTTGACTACAAAAAATGAGATGAGCAATGAAAAAAGAAGAAACTTAATTACCTATAAATAAGCTAAGTGGCTGAGTGATGGTCCCTACACATTTGTCCCTCTGACTTCTAGTTTGAAATTTTAGATGATTAAATCTTCCAAATCTTCAATATTAATGCAAGTTTGTGTTGAAAAAGCTATAATGCATGTAGAGATGATGGAAGAGGGAATGCCATTAACATTGACAAGGCATCTATTTAATGTCCACTACAAGTGGTATAGGGTGGAAGGAAACATGTCACCATTCCAAAGACTTGACCAAGGGTGAGGCTTCGTTTGACACATTTGGCCTGAAATAAACCTTCAACTATTGATATATTATCATCAAACGATAGTCTGTAGATGGATGTTACCGGTTAGGCACATATGTTAGAGATATGACATGTTATTTGAAACATTTCCCAAAAATCCATCACTTTAGATATCAATTCCTTCTTGCATGTGCAATGTGTAGTATACATTATGTACTACTACCAACTAGTGTGACGTCCCACCAGGGAACCCAAAAGAGATTAACCTAAAGTTTCACTAAGTTTACCAATATTTTTTTTTTGAAAGATTATAACAACAAGAGATAATATAGAGGAAGCAATAACTCACATACATACAAATAATCCATAAAACAAATTACATCTCTTGAGGGTTCCATGATGTTGGATCACATATATAAGTTTTATTAATACTAAATCTGATACATAACAAAATACATGTCACAGAATAATCACAAGTACAAATACAATGAAATAATATACAATTACATAAGATACCACATGACATAACCAAAATGCATAATCATCTTCTGTACAAGTCATAGGGTATAAAAAGCTCAAAGAATATATGTCATGAATAAATATGACATCTCATAAGATCTCTAGATAATCAAGTATAGTACACAAAAATACAACCATACAATAGAAACACAAGATCGAAAAGAAAGGAACAATTGCACAAGTAGATCTAGCAATGACATTTAGCTATCAGATCTCAATGGTATAAGAAACACTAGCACTCGACCTCGTGGAACCTAAATGACCCATTCTCACCCTATTGAAGAGATAATATGAATCCCATATGGATATCAATCCACAAGTCATAACCATAATCTAGGTCAAGGAAATCCTTATAGAAATCTATCTCAAGGGTACCCAGACACAAATAACATCTAAACCTAGAGGCAACAAAGACATATAGGAAATCTACTATGTAAGTGGGCAAGTGTCATCACATGAGCCAACTCTAAGTTTACCCTTGTAGCCTCTCTAGAATCCAACCCCCTAGTGACTCTATGCGACGTCAATATCCTTTTGTATAGACAAGGCATACTAATGAAGCAAGGTCACAACCAAGCATCCTCTCTACTCCCTCCTAGCCTGTACTATCACTCGAGGCATAAGCGAGGCAAAACACCAACTCTTATTAATTCATTTAAAAACCCATTTAATGAAATGTTATCACTTATTAAAATAACCTACAATGGGTTACCTAGGAAACCTCTTTAGGGCTTTGACCTCCATTGCAAGCCACTTCCCAACATACACATAGATAACCTACTCTAAGCTCATAGAAAAGCACAACTCATAAAATCAGAATTTTCACCTTAGTCCTATACAAGAAATTAGAAAGCATCAAAAGATAATTGATTGAAACTCAAAGGTTATACTAGGAAAAAAAACACCATTCACCCCAGTCCTAAACAAGCAACTAGAAAGCACTAGTAAGCAACTAATCAAAACTCATCACGGTAATATATGAATACATCACAATGGTTGGGAATAAAAGACCGTGACCAAATATACATGGGTAAAAGCACAAACCTATGTCACCATTTTGTAAAGGAAAAAGCTAACAAAAGTATAAGTGTTCACCTTCAATGACATAAAATTGGTATTTTTATTTTCAATTTTAAAGCGAAATAAACTAATGAAATGTGTAGAAATGGATGAAGTTTACGATTATAATTTTTAATAATTATTTCAAATAATAATTGATATGTGTTCCTAATTTTTATAGACAATTTTTTAGCTGCTAAAACATGCTGAAAATTAGGGGTCTAGTTCCCACCATAAAACTATATGGAAGTAAAATTATTTCCCTTTGATCTCAGACTATGTTATAGATAACAGATATAGCTAGAACTATCAAAAATAAAAATCAGGTTTAGACTTATATTTTCTGTTTTATAATGATTTAAATTCAACTCACTTGAAATTGATAGTTTTCATGTCCCACCACATTTTTCAAAACAAGTCTATTCTAACTTGGAGAAAAGTTATACATTCTAGAAGAGGACTTTCTCGTCTAGAATGTCATATAATTTTTTTTTTTTTTTGGATATGATTTAATATTTTTTTCTCTCTCAAACTTGACATGTTTTTGAGTGTTAAAATATGTTCTTGTAGAATTTTTAAATTACAATATACTATATCTAATTAGAACACTATAAAATCTACATGAGAATATTCTTAACTCCGAGCTCTATAAAATGGTGTTTATATGTTGTTAAAAAACTATCTTAAAAAATAGTTTGAGTTATTGGAACATCACTTTTCTGAAATGATTTTATTTCTTTAGTAATTGGATATAAACTAGTATAAAACATGCATTTAATAGACATTTCCAATTGAAAGTGTAATACCATATATAACATGGCTAGAATGAATTTATTTAGATCATATGTTTGAACAAAATCAATTTTTAGATATAAATACTCAAATTCAGTCATTCTAATATGTCAACCTGAAAGGTAACACAACTTTATACTTTTACCCACATAACACCATCATAGAACAAAATCTCTCAAGCCTTTGGTAGACATCTTGATTGGTCAACGTACTAAGTCAAACCCAACCCTAGCTCAAAGTAAACCATACATCACACTACACATAGATTCAGAGTTCATTCAGTTTTGAAATCACAAAAGTTCAATTTACAAATAGGCTCAAGTTTTCATTTCTTCAAGTGTCCTATCCTACAAAGTTTTCTTGAATTCACAAATATAATAAGATATCCTTAGTATACAAATATTTCATAATAACTAAACCATTTATAGAATAACATTCTACATAAAAATAATAATATTTAGTTGATCGAAATTCATCTATTTATTTATTTTAATATATAATTATTTATGTAAAAAAAATAAAATTACAAAATTATTAAACAAATTCATAAATTAAATATTATTACCATAATTTAATAATAATTATTAATTCTAATATTTATTAACTTATTAATAGAATAATATTTATACATTAAATTATTAATAATAATAAATATCAAATTAAATAATATAGTCATTAAATTATTAATATTATTTTAATAATATTATTAATTATTATTATATATTTATTAAAATTTTATTTAATAAAAAATATTATAAAAAAATATATTGTATGTTATGTTAAGGCCCATAAGCCACTGCTTTAAGTAGCCTTGGCTGCTTAGGCAACCTCGGCTACCTTGGCTACTTTCGTAGCCAAGCTGTAATGTAGCTCAGGGATAGGGAGGTGATGACCCTATTCCCCTCTTTTTTAAATTTTTAATTATTTATAAAATAAGTAAAATAAATGCTTCCACAAAAAATTGCATTACTTTATAATATAATTACCATATTAATTATTAATTACTTTGGTAAATATGTTATTATATATATATATATATATATATATATATATATTTATATTGATAAAATTTCAATATAGATTTGATATAGCAACCAAAATTAAACAGTAAAAAATAATAATTTATGTATGGTTTTCTTTTCCAAACCCCCATCTTGATTTCATAATTTTTCTAAAATAATCTAATTATGAATAACAAGATTGCTCAAACAAGGGTTTCTAATTTGATTTCATTCAAAGACGTTTTCAATAACAAAGAATAGTAAATTTTAAGAAGGGTTTCAACTAGAACTATTTCTAAAAACAAGTTCATAACAAACACAGAGAAGACAGAGAAATTTTGAAGGAAAATTACTGTGTAAATCTCAACAAGATTCTACCTTGATCTAATGCTAACCAGATTAATGCTCGAAGCTCGTAAGAAATTCTTATCTTCTCAAAAACTCTCTTTTTTAAAATTTGGTCCTCCAAACCTGTGTGTGGAGAAATGAGCTCTAATTTCTTAATAAAGAGCTTTCTCCCTTTAGGATTTTGGTTTTACAATCATGCAAACCCTTTTCTTTATTTTTAAAATTTATTTTCATTACATTTGCAAACATTTTATGTTTTAATTAAAATAACCTTTATTAAATTACTTCTCTCTCTCTCTCTCTCTCTCTCTCTCTCTCTCTCTCTCACACACACACACACACACACACACACACACACACACACACACACACACACACACATTAAATCACTAGATGTAATTCAAAAGTATATTTATTAATTTAACTAATAATAGTATTTTGAGTTCATTATTAAAAATGAAACTCCTAAATAAATTATTATTAAATTAAATAAATATAATTACACCAAAATTAGAAACTTTAATTATATTTTTAAAATTTAATTCTTCTATTTAATTAATTTCTTAATTAATTAAATATAATTAAAAATTGAATTTTCTTTATAATTTTTTTATTAAATTTAATTAATTAAATAATCTTTTAATTTGATTTAATTATAACTAAAAATTACAACAAACTCACAAATCTAAAACAAAAAACCCATTTTAAAGACAAAGTATTAAATCAAACTCAAGGGTCAAAATTTTGAATTCACATTAGTTGACAAATTTAATAGGGTAAATAACTTAGATACTTGTCTTATTTTCTACAATAATTGGCTTAGGTTCAAAATTTGGACTAAAGAACTATATCACCTCTTTACCATTGAGATATTGCAATAGGGTACACTCATCCTCGCAATTCAGGAAAGTCGATGCATGATACCTGAAATATGCATAAAAGATGAGTGTGTACATATACATATAAATCTAAACTAAACATGCAATGGCAGGGAGTGGTGCATTGTGTATATCCTGACTGGTAGGTGACTATGACTCCCTCCCTGGACTACATCATAAACGTCAAACATAAAGTAAAACATATATGTACACCATACACATGCAAGTATGGGGTAAGTAACTATAGAAAACTGTATATAAATCATCCATCTAACTATTATTACGAAAATACTGAAATCACCATATGAACAAATAAATCATCATTATTGAAGGAATAACCATAACCACATGAAATAACGAAGTATCAAGTAGCTTATCAAATATATACTAAGTATGAAATAACACCCAATCAAATCAAGTAAACAAGTACCACTAATAATAAAACATAACCATAAAACTGACCTAAAAGAGTTCAACAATAAGATATGAAAAGTAAACTAGGGGTAGGCACTACAACCAGTAAATACTTACTAGAAAATGAAATTGCAATTCACACAAATTTGGAAAGTAATAATTAAATACATCATTTGATTACTGTAAAATAATTAGAGCCCAAAAGAAAACACTATGCCACAAAAATATCAAATATCAACAAAAGGGGTTTAATTTGCATTATATTATCTATATTTGCTTTACATTTCATCTTCACACACACACACACACACACACACACACACACACACACACACACACACACACACACACACACACACACCTCTATTAAGTATATGGTTTCCCTAAAAAGGGAAGCGACAAGCTTCAAACCGTTACATTTCAAATTCATATGTTTTTTGATAATATGTTTTAGAAAATAAACCCTAACTAAACTAACAATTCTTCATGTAACATTTCTTTTTATCTTTCAAAACATCTCAAATGTATTGAAGTTCCATTTTTGTTGTTCTACTACATTTGTAATTTTTTCTTCAAAATTAGCAGGGTCGAGACCCATTTCAATGAACATTGCTCGGAGGTCTACAAGTACCCTCAACCACACCAAAGGTAATGTTAGTGATCATCATAATTTGAGTGCATTCTTTATATTTATATACAAGGATTTCCAGGTGGGCATTACATGAAAGATCGATAGTTGGAAATTAATTTTAGTGATCATCATAATTTAGGTTCAGTTCCATGCAAGAACCCTCAATCACACCAAAGGTCAGGTGATTGCAAACATTCTGAATAATCTCAAGAATCCCTATTTCTTCTATGTTAATGCTATAAAATTTCCACTATCCATGCTGTAATGGTTAATAATCTTATAGTTTAGATTGTGTGATTTTTCTTTCTATACATTGTCTTGTGGAATGTGTACCTTATTTAGGATTTTTTTTGTTTAGTTGATGTTTAACTATTGATGTTCATTTAAATGTTTCCTTTATTGTTTATGCTAATTAAAAAATAAATTAAGATCATCATGCTACTAATATTTTATTAATAAATTACAAAATATCAAATTAACAAATATTATCACAACTATTATGACTTTCTCAACTATTAGATCTTTACACATACATACAGATACATATACATGTGTGCGTATATATGTATACATACATACATAGAGACACACACACACACACACACACACGTGTGTGTGTGTGTGTGTGTGTGTGTGTGTGTGTGTGTGTGTGTGTGTGTGTAAATGTAGACATTGTATATATATGTATGTATGTATGTATTAAAATAGAAGTTTGAAAGAGAAATGAAACACTCCCATCAAACCAAAAATGAATGACTATTGTAAATAAGATGAATGTTAGAGTTAGGTTTTATTAATTGAAGAAAATCATTTGGTCAGTGGGGAATTCTACTTTAACAATGAACTACATAAGGTAAAAGGGATAATAGTGGCTTCAGGTCAAATAACCATTCATAGTTTGTCACCATGTCCCCCCAATAACCATTTACTTAAATAATCTCACATATACCGATAGTGGATCATTTATGTTACAATAGTTGATCATTTTTAAAATTATTTTAATTTTTTTTTATTCATGATTGACTCATTTGTATAGCATTACTGTGATATTTATCCACAAGTAGTAGTGATTTTGAGTGAATGCTTATTGGTGCAATGGGGGTCATCTATCAATCAACACTTTGAGATGACTACTTTTTTACCCATTCGAAACATAACGACTTATACAATGTGCATTATTATTATTCAAAAGTTAAAACCTTAACTTTAAGTAGTTAAGTCACATACAAAAATAACTAAAAGATCATTGCAATCCAATCTATCCTTCTATGTTATTTTAAGCCTGTGTTGTTAGCTATAGCTAGTAGTGACACCTTAGATATAAGTTCCATTAGTGGTACCTTTCCCATAGTTTATATTTTTTTGTCTAATGGCAGAAATGTTAATTTTTTTAAATTGGTAGAGGTGATTATTGAGGCAGATGAGAAATAACCTTGAAAATATGTTGTTGGATATCAATTTTCTTTAAATTGAAAAAGGGATTTGTACCACTTCAGTTGTCTTATGTGAGAGGTTCTACGTGTGATATTTAAGATAGAAAAAATGTGGAAGCTATTTTATAACACTTACCACTTGACACTAGTCTAATGTCAAGTAGTGATATTGGTAAACATAGGAGAGCAATAAGATTCATATATTAGTTTACATTTTAGGGTTCATTTGGTTGATAGAATAAAAATAGAAAATTTGAAATACGTTTGCTATTTTCCATTTTTATTGATTTTAACTCATTTTAACTCAGACTACGGAATGTGAGCAATGAGAGATTCTTACAACTAGCCAAACTGGATTTCAATAGAGTGCGGGCTTTACACCAAATGGAAATTGTAGAGATTAACAGGTACAGTCAAAATATGTTGTGTGCATTAAAGAAGATAAGTATATAATTCTTTAATTTAAGAAGTTCAATTACTAACATGAGTCTGGATGTGCGAGAATGGAAAAGGTGGTATAAGGATTGTGGTTTCAACAAGCTCACTTTCAATTGTCATAGACTAGTAGAAATATTCTTCACCACTGCAGTGGTGATGTTTGAACCAAAACACTCGGCTTGTAGAATTGCCTACACTAAAGCCGCCTGCATTGCAGTCATTCTGGATGACCTCTTTGACTCTCATTCTTCCTTGATCCAAGTAAATCTATTTACTGAGCTCGTCAAAAGGTAAGCCGTGTGCCATGCATATATATATATGTATAGCATGTGTGTGTATTACAATAAATATTTTACTGTACATCTCAGAGTACAAAATTGCTACTTTTAACAGTTCCTCTTATTGCTGCTACAGATGGGATTTATCTCTTTTGCATGTCTGAAAATAAAAAGAAGAACATTAATAAAAGAAAGAAGACAAATTGCACAGATAAAAGAGAAAAACAGAGCTATTGAAACAAAAATCTATATTCATTTACAATAGTTATCACAATTATATAAACTGAATAGCAAACCTTCCCCTACATACACAATAGTCAAAGATGCATGAAAATCTAAACTCAGAGTTAAAAACGGTGCTGGCAGTTAAAAACAATGAATTAGCATTCGTGTTGGCCATGTCTATTTTTGCCACTAGAGTTGGAATTATACACCAACAGCCCCTTTTAATTCTAACTTTGGAGAACATAAAATTTTGAGGAAAATAAAGAGGAAAGAAGGAAAACCTAGTGGGAATAAACCCCCCCTTCAAAATAGTTGCTAATAAAGTAATACAACTACCATGCTACAATTTCTTTCACTCCGAGAAGATCTCCAAGAAAGTGAAATGGAAGAGAAGATAGATCCCTCCGCAATGTGTAGTGAATGGTAGATACTCGAAATTGAGTGCAAAAGGTGGTCCATTATCTTCAAACAACATTCTTCCCTTTAGGAAGAAACATAACCGAAGATGTATGAATGAAGTCTCTCCAATCTTGAAAGGAATATGTAAGAAGAAATCTCAAGATGTATGATGCCTTTGACAATTGCTCCGTGGTCTCTCTATAGATCTTGAAATGGCTATATTCTTTTAGAAACTATTGTAGAACATAATCAAAAGACACATTTTTCACCTCAAAAGGCAAATAGATCTCCTCAGAATGTTGTGCAAATGTATCCAAACTCATATCAATATGTGAAGAATGACTATGCAGAGAAGGAAGAAGAGGACCAGGAGGCTCCCTTACAACAACTAAAGAAGAGTCACCTTCATTAAAAAGAAGATAAATAAAATCAATGTTGTCATCTAAATCCAAAATGAGGGATTCTACAAACAAAAATGATATGTCTGGTAGAAATCTATCCCAATGAACTAGATCTAGAAGACACAAATGATCCTGTTGCAAAGAAACATTGGAAGCTTTTGATGAAGCAACTCTAATCTCTAAAGAAACAACATAAGCACCAAGGTCATCAATAAACTGATCATCCACAAAAGATGTGTTCACACAAGATGAAGCAACTGAAATCTTAGTATCACCTATTGAAGTCTGGTTATCGAAGGAATCATCACTTTTAAATGAAGAATCAACGTCTCCATACAACTGTTGGATGATGGTCCAAGCAATGAAAGGGCACTCTGTGTGTTCTATATGATATAAAATATCCTCAGAAATAGTAAGACATATTAGTCCATAGACAATATCATTACTATTAAACCATGCAATTTTCCATTCATACTCGCTTGGCTCAGAAATGTGTCCAAGGAGATAGGGCATTAGATCTTGCTCAATGCAATGATCCTTTATCCCTTTTTTCCAAGACAGATAATTTTCTGAGGTTAGCTTGTCAAAGATGGATGAAAATACATACTAGACATCATTGATCTCCTTCAAAATGAATTTTTTAAAAGTTTGTGATTATAAATAGAAACACATTAACAACCCCTAATGTAATAAATTTTTTTTTATTGTAAACAAGCTCTAATCTGCAATACCTGCAACAAAAATAATACTTCTTCCAGTTCTTTATGCTCTGATACCATGTAAGATTTTCAATTAAGTCTGAAAATAAAAAGAAGAATTTAATAGAAAGAAAAAGACAAATTGTACAGATAAAAGAAAAAGACAGAGCTATTGAAACAAAAATCTATATTCATTTACAACAGTTATTATAATTATATAAACTGAATAGGAAACCTTTCCCTACATATGCATCAGTCAAAGATGCATGACAATCTAAACTCGGAGTTAAAAACAGTGCTGGCAGTTAAAAACAGTGAATCAACATTTGTGTTGGCCATGTCTATTCTGCCGCTGGAGTTGGAATTATGCACCAACAAAAACATGTTATTTGGGTTTGTATAAAACTGTAAATGAATTAGGGCAACAAGCACTAGAGGCCCAAGGACGTGATGTGCATCCCTACCTTCGCTCAGTTGTAAGTAGCCAAATTAATATTCCTATCATACTTTATTTTATGATATATAGTAGCTTGAGAATAATTCGTATGCTATGCACTCTAGTGGGAGGAGCTTCTTCAGCTACAGCAAAGGAAGCAGAATGGGGCGATGCAAAGTATGTGCCATCATTGAAAGAATATCTGGAGAACGGGAAAGTATTAGTCGCACTAGCAACTCTCATTCTCAACTCCATATTTTTCACGAGAGCCTCCTCTGTCAGCTAGATTTTTGAGCTCCCTTTCTCCATCTCGTGTGTTCAACAGCGCGTTTAATGAATGATGCTACAACTTCGACGGTAAGGACTTGAAGTACATCAGAATTAAGCTTAGAAATATAAGTCACTTTTAACTATTTGACATTTTTAATCAAAAAATCAAACTGTATAATGTATAAGACGTCTGAATATTACCTTAAAAAAAAACACTTCGCCTTAATTCGCCTAATTTAGAAATGATATAATGGTGCAGGATGAGAGAGATCGCGGTAAAGTAGCATCGTGTGTAGACTCTGGAGTGCTACAGAGGAGAGCATCCTGGATGCACAGAGGAAGAAGCGCTTACTTATCTCTTTCGTTGCAACCAAGACAGCTTTGTACAGCTGAATTACGAAATTCTGAAGCCCGGGATAGTCCCAAAATGCCACAGAAGGCTTCCTGTTGACACTGCTAGCGCAGCCCAACTGTTTTATAGAAACAAAGATGGTTTCGGGATGTCTGCCCAGGAGATGGAAGAATATATTAAAAAATTCCTGTTTCAATCAATCGTTTAACACAAAGGTAATACAGTCTGGCCTAGATATGAGTATGATCTCCCACAACTGATGTGTATCAGCCAGTTTGCACTACCTTATGTTGTCTCTAATTAGCCTTTTAGTTTTAAATATTTCTTTTGTACTGTAGTAAACTCTTATTTTCAATAGGTTTCAGCCTTTGATTAAGTAGGTTAGTATAAATTCTGCATATTGAAGTGAATTATGATGTAAGAGAAACTAAAATGAGTAAGAGATTTTATTATTATTATTTTTTAATCTTCTTTTCTGTAAGAGACCTTTCTCTTTCAATGTATCTTATGAAAATAAATTGGCAACTCCAAGTTCAATCCTACTTTATTTATATTTATGAATGTATATAATTTTATTTTATTATAAATAATTAAACATAAAATTTTACACACACACATATACAGTTAACTTCAATTATTAATTTGGAATTAAATTGAAGTTCTACATTTAAATTTTTATTTTATTTAATGACGATTACTTAGAATTGGTCTTTTGTTTATCATATTTCTTTTAAACAGAAAATAATAAAAAATACATATTTATTTAATTAATTTATTATATAACATAAGGTTAACAAAAATTAAGGTAGTAGATTCTAATTAACTTACAAAAATAATAAAATTCTCAAAGAAATTATGAAGAGAACATGTCTAACAATATAAACATCGTGTAGACTTTATGAAGAAAAGTTATCTTCTCAGTTTTAAATTTAAATAACATTGAAGTGGGAATTGAAACAACTAGCTTTGGAAGTGTTTATTGTGATGAAAATTGTTTATGACATTTATAGGCTAAAAAGGAAAGGGGACATGGGGTGCAAAATTTAAGAGTGGAAGCTTTGTCTAGCCATAAAAATATTAGAACATAAAAAGAATGCATGATGTCTATAGATTCCAAAAACCTAAAAATCCTTCATTCTAACACCATGAACAAATTAATGAGATTGTCTTGAACTTTAGCATGCTAAAGAGAAAAAAAATATAGAGTGACATAATAAAAACATATAAAGAAACAACAAATCACAAAACCACATCCCTATTCCTCTCACATTGGAAAATTTCTATTGTTTAAATTTATAGTTGATTTTCTAATTAACTTTCAGTCATTGGCAAAAGCTCATACATCCTTGAAACATACCTTTTTAACTCTTTCATTTGTTTTGATCAAAACAAAAATCAGTGATATAGTTAGTAGCATGATGTGTTTGGATCACTATTTTCAACATCCTTGCTAATGTTCAAGTCCATTTATGACATACATATTTCCAAAAAAAATTCAAAAGAGAGAGCTTTGGAAAACATGTTTTTGATTAAGAAAAATAGGTTTTATAGGGATACTGAAACCCAAAAGTTTTTACTAAAAAGCTAGCAGCGTAATATTAAATAAAGTCTAGACCCAATACTTCTACATAATTTTTAACAAATATGTTTGTAACATAGTTTTTCATTATAAAATATTTAACCTTTATAATTATCTTTTACAAAATTTGTTCCATAGAAAGATGGGGTTCAATATAATTTTAAGTTGCCCTTTGACTATTAAAAATATCACTATTTATTTTTTCTATGGTGTATGAAATATTACATTGATTTTAGAAGTCATGTAACTTTTGAAGGTACTTTTGATGATGTAAAAAGTGTACCTTTATATTGGCTTTACTACTTTGGGAGATTAGTCATAGATGAGTGTTAAATATATATTGCAATCTACACTTTTTAAAATAGTGTATATATATATAAGTGTGTGTGTGTGTGTGTGTGTGTGTGTGTAATTTCAACTTTATTTATTCTTCATACACATCAAGATATTATTTCTCTCTTTCAATGTTCAACATGAGGAGTTACCATCTATTTAGAAATAACTATCTCTTTATTATCTATAAGTGAAACTAATGTTTCCATCACTTAATGACACATTCTTTGAAGTATTAAAGATGATAATTGTAGGATCCATTATATTAGAAAGGGTAACATGTATGGTCATATCAAAGTGCCATCCAAAACATATTCCCTATTGCCCCATTATCGTCTCTCTTTAGGAAAGAAAAAAATGTACAATTGATCCAATCTATGCACAAATGTCCTAATAATTGTGTACTCTTAGTACCAATAAAGTTTTATAATTGATCTAGTTTGCAACCATTCTTTTTCCAAAAATGAGAAACTAAACGCATATTAGATAAATTTTTATTGAGTTTTTAACTAAAGAAATCTAATAAATAATAATTTGAACATGAAAAATAATGTATTCTTTCCCTCAATACATCAATTTTTTTTGTAAGTGCTATAATTTTTCCACAATCCACACATATATTTAGAATCTTCTAAATCAAATTGTGTACAAGTTTTTACACTAATGTTTTCGATCACACAGGTCAAGGAGAGAAAAAAGCATCATAAAGATGGATCAAATTAAAACATTGATGTAAAAACTTCTCTATGCAATATAATTTAAAAGTCTCTACACTAAATACTTTATAAATAAAATCAATTATAATTGCAGAAGTAAACAAGATTTTCATCCATTGTTTACAACTTATAATAAAGTAGTTACTAGATATGTTATGATATACTAGTAGTTGTCCTATTTCAAGATTTACCTCAATCCACAATGGTTTCTCACCTTTGGTGGAGTTTCTCATACAAATTGTAGATACCCATGGTAGTGGTTGTTGCCAGAGAGATGATGAGGGAGAAGAATGAAGAAGTTACAATATTAAAAATCTGGAGTAATACGGATTTCTCAGGCACGAGACATCTAGATGAGACAAAGGTTGGAAACCAGGCAACAATCTTTTGTTGTTTTTTTGCATCAAAACATTGCACTACATTATGTCGTACTAGTTTATTGGGTTTTACAACATTTTTAGTCAATTGAAATCAAGAAAGTGGAGATATATATATTGTGGGTGATTTATTTTGGACCCCAAAGAGGTCAAATTGGTTACATGCTTGTGGGTATTAGGAATTGAAGAAGAATGAGGAGGTGGAGGAGGAGAAGTAGAATGAGGGTGCATCTATATTTGGGCCACTTTTTGTGCTTGGGTTTTATGTACATTTGGGTTTCATTTTCCATTTTTTTGAAATTGGAAAATGAAACCCAACTACATTGGAAAGACCTTAATCCAAGCATAATATATGACACACTATGAACAATAGATGCCAAAATCATTTACGTATTAAACATTACAAGAAGGATTAACTATTGAAAATGAAGAACGTGCACACAAATAAGTGAAAACAAATGGGTCAAACTTGGTGTATGTAGCAAAATAGATGGGATTAACCTCCTTTCCTCCTATGTTGAGTCTCTTTTCCATTACACACGTAGACAAACCCTTCTCTTGCCTGCGTGTATACAATCTACCCAAGTGTTAAAATGAAATGAGTTTCATTTCTTTTTTTTGTTTATATCTTTGAACTTTTGATGAGAAAATTTAGTTTGGTCAAAATTTTGACCTTTTCAGGAAGAAAAACAAAAAAAAGGAATTAACAGGCCAAAATGGCATTTGCTCAAAAAAAGAGAGTCAAAAATAGAGGTCCGATGTACTAGTGCATCTGATTAGGAGACTTCCAATAACATACTACAAATTTGATTGTAATGGGCTTTGTAAGATGTATTTTTCACAAAACCAGCAAGAGCCCAGTTCACCACAACTTAGACAAAACCCTATCCACCATGTCCATTAGGTAAAAAGAAATACTTGAAAAAGGACAGATTTCTTGAAATCCAAACTCACTTCCCAAATTTAGGAAAATTTTGCACTCAAACACACTTGGCCTTCAAAAAAAAAAAATGGGAACTTTTTACAAACACTAGTTGTGAGTTCACTATGTAGTAAAATACACTGGAGAACTTTATATTGACAAAAAAAGTACACCTTCTAGTAGAAAGCCTAAATTAAAGGCAAACAATAGATGACATGAATGAAACTATGTGGAATACATAAAAAGAAGAAAATGTTTGTTATATGTGGAGGCTTCCTTGTATACTTTTATTTGAATGCACTATTAGCAGCACAAAGCTCTCTAAGGGAAAATTACCAAATAGAGGTTGTAGAAGAACCACTAGAAACTTTTAGAAGAGTATTTGTTTGATGTTTTTTGTTATTTTTTTAATTAAAAAAATAATACAACTTCTAGCTAAATTGAGAGTAATGAATAGAAAAATAAAAATAATGATTATGATATTACTTTAAAAATAATGGGTTAGTGCAAGAAGTTGGGTCTCACTTTTGGCCAAAAATTGGAAGTGTTTTTCCTGTTTTCAAAATATATTGTCAATTGATGCTAAAATTTGATCCATTTAGAGATTAAATATAAAAAATTTCAGAAATAAAAATTTTAGTGCCTTGGATCTTCTTTTTGAATATATAATTTATTTGTATACCCATATGATAGATTATTTTTTTGGTATGGATCTTTAAAAACCACTTTTTCAAAATGCCTGTTTCAAGATGATACCACACTCATGTATGCACACCATAATTTGACACAACTAAATGAATTTTTGGGAATCCTTTTAAACAAAGCTACCTGACATACCAAAGATTGATGAGAATATTTTTGTTGAATTTTTTACTATATATTTTTAAATTAGTTTTTAATTGACGATTAAGCTAATTTCTAAAGTTTCTCATGTACAAACACCATAATTTAATAAAAATAAATTTATTTATTTATTTTTAAACATTAAAAGATTGTGTGAGGATTGATGACATGCAAATTAATTTACAAAATATTAAAAATTTAAATTTTTTTAAAACTTTAAGTGAATGTCACTATTTAACATTTAAAAGATACTCTTGATTAATAAATAATGATGTAAGAATTTGGTATAGCTCTGATGCCATGTAGCAATTCGCTTAAGGCAATAATTCAATGCCAAGATCAAGAAGCTCAATAGATAGCACAAGAGAGACAAATAGTGATTAAATGACAATCTCAATAATGATCAAAATGATAATGGATATCAGATAATTGGATAAATACATTATAGAAGTGCCTTTTATATAAAGGCAACTGATATGACTAGGAGTCAACAAAGAGAAAAGCATAATAACTAAGCACATGTCCACCAAGAGTGGATTATCCTCCATTTTTTATGAATGTATGTGCAACAATGAGAGGATACAAATGCAAAGGTGTTTCTCATAAAGAGATGTAGTAGACAATATGTGCCCAATTGGATTGCAATTTACTGTGTTGTCTACATGACAACTCATATGAATCTACAAACTCCTAGGTGTCTATATGAAAACTAATATGCTAATGCATTAACCTAAGTAAAATTAAGTAAAGTTTAATTAGTAAATACTTAATTACACCAACACCCCCCCTTAAGTGCAACTTAGGGGAATGCACTTAAGCTCACAAAAGCTAGATAATAATGCAAGATGGGTCCTAGCAACTAGGCCATGTTAGGTACCCATGTACAAACTACAAGTGCAAATGATATGCAATGCAATCTCTCATAAAGTGGAGAAAGAGCGAAAACCACATGGGAAAAACCCCCCTCCAAAAAGAGAGAAGAAAAATAAAGTAAGATGCATGTATGGATGGAGTAATCAAGACCCCCCTGTTATGACATACATCATGCATATACAATAGAGAATCACTTCATAAGAAGGAAATACAGAGAAATGAAATACCCCCCTTAGTGAATGATCTCCTAATTATGAGTGCTTGAAGACAAAAGAGAATCCAATGCCTACAAACAACATTTCTCCCTTTAGGAATAAGATACACCAAATACAAATACAAGAAGGCTTCCCATTGTGGATAGGAAGATGGAAGGGGAATCCATATGAAGTATGTTGTCTTTGAAGTCTAAAAAAGTGTCATTGTGTCCTTGAATAATGAGGATGCCATGAACCAATCAAGATCAAGTCCAATAGAGGATGGTGACAGACAAGGAACCAATGGTAACTACTTCGTCTAGAAATGTGGATCAAACTCCAATGACCAAGATGCCTCCTCAACAAAAGTAGGAAGAGAAACAAAGAAGCCCCCCCTCAATGTAGAATTTGCACCCATGAAATATGTTCTTGGATCAATGTAGAAGCTGCACCATGAAAACTGAATGATATTTCCCCCTAGAGGAAGAAATGGTGGCATGGGTGTACAAAAGAATCCTCCCAAATCAATAGGAAGAACTCTCATAATGTAATCTATCTTAGGAAACTGCATAGGCATTTGCAACACATGAGTATGATCAACCATGCAATCTAACATCTCAAGTGAAGTTTGAGATTCATGTAAAATAATGTCCAAAGACTCAAATGTCTTCTGTAAAGTGAAAGGGACCTCCTGTAAATGTTGTAAGAAAGTATCCACAATCATGTCAAACTTGAAAGAAAGATCAAGTGGATAATCATGAGGGTTAGAGTGTTCCCTCACAACAACTAAAGAAGGATCATCCTTAATAAAGAGAAGATGTATATCATCAATATTGTCTCCCATATCCTCAATGTAGGACTCCACAAGAAAACCTACAATGTCTATCAAGAAGTCATCCCAAGGAACTGAGTCTAGAAGATAATGAATATCTTGCTGAACTGAATCATGTGAATACAAGCATCATCAAGAGCAATAGTTGATGTAGTGATCTCAACTAGAGAGGATGTAGCTACAACTAGAGGTAAGAGTTAATGACATTGCTTGATGATGGTGTGCACTGGGGCAATTAGTGTAGGAAGAGGTACAAGAGGATGAGGCCACTAGTACATTTGAGGCCATTTTTCAACCAATACTGGTCAAAATTTGAACCCAAATTTTGACCAAATTTTGACCAAACTCAACCAATGCATTGGTCAAAATTTTTTTGGTCAATAATTTTGACTAATAAGTTGGTTGAAAACTTTCAAACATGCTAGCCCAAGTTCTACCAAACATTAGTCAAAATTTCAACCAATGCCTGACATATTTTGACCAAGCATTGGTCAAAATTTTAACCAATGCTTGGTCAAAATCTGCCAGGCATTGGTCAAAATTTTGACCAATGCTTGGTTGAAATTTGACAAGAATTGGTCAAAATTTTGACCAATGCTTGGTAGAAAACTGCTCGGCGTTGGTCTAAATTTTGACCAATGCTTGGTTGAATTTTTTTTGAGGCTCACACTTGTTGAGGTCTACTTTAGCAATGGCCCTTCCTGTGAAATTGCTATCGAAAAACTTTCTAATGAGATAATGTGTTATGAGCTCTTCATCAGTGGGATGGAAAGTGAATCCAGGAGGTAGTTGTGCATCACCCATATCACGAATGTAACTAAAATTAAGAGCCTCTATTATTGAATTCTCTTCCCTATCACCCATATTCATTTCCTTTGCAATGGGAAATAGGGAAGAGAATTCAATAATAAAGGCTCTTAACTTTAGTTACAGTCATGATATGGGTGATGCACAACTTCCTCTTGGATTCACGTTCCATCCCACTGATGAAGAGCTCATAACACATTATCTCATTAGAAAGGTTTTAGACAACAATTTCACAGGAAGGGCCATTGCTGAAGTGGACCTCAACAAGTGTGAGCCTCAAGGAGGGTTCAATTCCCTCTTTTATTATTCACTATGCATATAATCCCACACACCCATTTGATCTCCAATGATGATATGTACTAAATATTGAGTGTCTATGTTGAGTGCTCCAAAATCATCCATTTCATGCCTTCATTTTTACACAATGTCTTTTTAGTTTCTTTCTACTTGCATGCCTATTTCACTTCATATGATCATTTGAAAATTGTTTCACTCTAAGCTCTTAACTGTTTCCTCTTGATTGATCATCTCATAACTATTGAATGAGAGCTTTGGGATAAGCTATAGGCATCCATCAAAGCATAAAGGATTTTGTCAGATGGTGTAGATGAAGTAGTAGCATTTTCCTTGGGAGACATGCTTGCAAAATGGAAGAATAGATAGGTCATGTGAACTATGACAAGATGCCTGAACGTAATGTGGTCATCAAAAGCCATGGTTGATGGATATGCACAAAATAGATATATTGAGAGAATATATTTGTTTAAGTTGCAACTGCCCTGGTAGACATGCATGGAAAATGTGAAATCATAGGTAAGGTGGTTGAACTATTTTATTGACTGCCACCATGAAATGTTGTCTAATGGCAAGCCAATATTGCAGGATATGCATATTATCCCTGTAAGAATCATTATACAAGGAATAACCTAAGGCCTGATCAAAGAGATACAAATATCAAAGTACATAAAGGAACTAACAATGGAACCATGAATAATTGTGATATATATCAAGTAGCATCATAAGCTCGAAACAATTAGACATGCTACAAGAACTTCTGGGTACCCAAGGCATAAATCACTTATAAGTAAACCATTGAATTCTTTCTTGAAAGTGTAAAAGCTAGGGCGGGTATGCAATTGGTTGATGTGAACCTTGATATGGTAAATGCCACGTCCTACACCAAATCATCTATTACACTTCACTCTTGCATTCTTGTCTCTTGATGATGGATCTTGTAGTGTGATTCAAAACATTGATTCTAAAAATTCCATACACAATTAAATTGAAAAACAAAAAAATTACTTCTCAAATAGATTAATGTTGATGTAGCTACAAGATTATGCTTACCATAAATTCATTGATGTTAAACCACACATTCATTTGATCCAAAACATTGATGCTAAACCACAAATTCATTTGATCCATAATGATTAAGCTAAAAATATTTACACAATTGAATTTTAAAATCAAATTACAATGTCATTCAAACTTACCATATCTGAAGGGATAAGCAACAACATCCACTACAATGTCATAGATGTTTGAGTAAACAATAGTTGATCGTAGCAGTGAGCTCTCCAAGTCAGAGAGAGTAGGTACCCAGTTTCTATTGAAGTAGGGTGAAGTATCATTTATTCTTACATTGCATGGCCTCCCTACCACAACAAGAAATGTTCTTTCTAAAGGTGAACATCCCAAGATGGAAAACCCTACTACTATGAACTTTCTAGCTCTAGCATTGTATAGATCCTAGCACGGTTATTTTTAACATTTCCTATATTGAAGAAATAACTAACACCCCAATCAACATTCCCTGCAGCCAAGTAGTAAAGCGCATTTCTTACAATACTCAAAGCATGCTCTGCCCCAACAACGGTTGTTATTCAAGATGTATATTCCCTAAAATACTGTACTTACTTCCACAATGCTATCACATTTTGCACAAGCCCCACAAAATATAAAAGCTCTCAGCCCAAATAACAAATTACCCAAATTACATGCACTGGTAATGTAACCATTTTAATGCTTAAATGGAAATGCTTTAAAAAGACTTATTTATGCCTACGCCGCTCTCTGCAGTAAAATTATCATAGCCAGAGCTAGCTGAAGTGAAGCTTACTCCCATAAGCAAATCATCCAAGGTGAGACTATCATTCATATATGTTGGAACTGCTTCTTTGATGCCTAGTGCAGATGCTGTAGAAAATACTTCACATGATCAATACTACAAGGGAAGCAAATATATCATTTCAAGTAGGAATACAAACTTGTTTGATGACATGAAAAAGGAAAATATTTCAGCCATTATAGCTAGTTTTTGAATTTAAATACAAGGATTAGATAATGCTACATGTCCTAAAAGAGTAGCTAGAACTATTTTTTTTTGTATGCCTTAAGGTTATGTTCTTAGGCTTCATTATGTTTTATATATGCTTGGGTTAACTATGAATCTCTATACGTTTAGCCACCTGCAAATAAAATTATAAAATGAACATGAGACTTAATCTGACTTCAACATATGGAAGTGTTAACATAAATAAAATCATGCAATTCAACATGGTTTCTCAATATTGTCTTCTTGTTTGTAAGATTCAAATAAACTTAAAGAAATGGAGGATCATGAAGATCTCAAGTAAAACTTGATTTACTATCCATATATTTCCAAGTCTGGCCAATAAAAATAGTAAACATTTATCAATTTTCTATTTAAATGGGAAGTTACACAAGGTTCCCTAGAATCTAATCATTCCATCTCTAAACTTTGAGACAAATAAGAACATTCTGATAATTAGACATCAAAAACTTATGGTGTAAATATAGAAAAGAAAATTAGTACCTTAAATGAGTACTAAGCCGATCGAGTTAAGGAGGGGCCTAATTCAAAATAAAGCTTACAATTTATCATTTCCTTAGCTACTTTCTACGCTTGAAGTGCTATTAAACATATACTCTAGATGACTCTTAAGGGCATAGATATTCCTCTAGAGTTTTGAGAATGCTAGTGAAACATTTTATGGAGAATTAAATGATAAAATTATCTATAACTATGGATCACTGGGTGAAAGAAATGGCAGTTGTTCAAACAAGCAAGATTGCCCTGTCTCATACCTTGTTTGTATTTACATTCAAAAATTGAGAATTGTCTTGCTCCACTTTCTCCACTAACCAGGATTGATCTGCTGCATTGTTCATTGATCACTACCCTATAATGACAATGTCAAAATGAGAAAAAAGAAAAGTAAACTTTTCTGTCATCAGTAATCAACCAACAAAACATAGTATCTGATGCCATTCCATGATTGAAAAGTTTACCGATATGAAGCATCAGTAATTAGAAAAACATGGGGGCTCAATTCTCCAAAGGGGGTATCTCTATACTGCTCCATCATGTGAGCATCATATAGATGTTGAAGCTTTGTAAATGGGTTGACAACAATTAAGACATTTCCTGTATATGTCTATCTCCATTGCAAAAGAAATCATTTAAATGGGTTGATAGCAATTTAGGCTTGTTATAATCAGCATTTAATCATTTGAATAACAACTCTTGTGAAAAAAGAGGGCTAATGACAATCTTAAATAATGGTTAATGACAATCTTGAATAATAGCTCTTGTGAACAAAGAGGGCAGCGATTAACATACATTGGAAATCTTAAATAACAATTAATGAAGGAAAGATGTGATTAAACACGTTAACCTGCCCATGCAAAGTATCCATCTCTACCCATACTTGTTACTATAAACACATTAACATGGTAAAATTCAAACCTTCCTCGACTAAAAACATGTGCCATCTATCTATAAAAATTTACAAAAGGAGACTAATTTGGGGTACCAAAATTTAGAAAGCTTTCAAGTTTGAAGGTTGTATCAAGTTTTTAGTTTAAGTGTGTTCTCTTGTGGCACTCAATAGGAAGGGTCGCTGAGTGGGGAACCTCTGAGACATGCAATCATTCTCCATTCCATGTTGCAAAGCCTTCCCTTGGTTTTGCTATGCTATTGCTATAAATGCTCCCATCCCATACGTCAACTCATCCCATACATGCTCCTTCATCAACAAGTGGACATCCATACAACAATTTAAATTTATTACTATCACATTTGGAAAATAAGATAGAAATTAAGCCTATGAATATTTTGATGTGTGGGCTCAATCACCAAATATTATTGTAACTAATACCAAAACTTTTACAATATTTAAACATATCTCTGTATAATTAATGTCCAGTGGGGCTCAATATTGAAAGAGCACATTATAAGTAGCAATTGTCCCATGAGTTATGTAATAATAACTGGCAGAGTAAAACAAGAAGCAATATATAATAAAAAACATCAATGATATATTAATGATTATGTATAAATCAAAAAAATTGTGTATAAATCAATCAACAAACTAATGTTAACATGGGTAGTTAAGCATCAATTAAGATGATGCACATAATCAAATAAACAACAAGCATGATTGTATCAATTGGAGGAATGCGATGGTACAACAAATAACATATCGTACACACAATCCTCATATCCCTGAAAGCATTGGATTACATCTATTATCATAACAAAAGAAAACAACTACAGGTATCTTCATATATAAGAGGAATTATGTATAGACATTACCTATTCTTAATAAAAAACGTTCATCAGCTTATTGTGATGCATTCCCATACAAGAAGAAGTTTATAACTTAATCATGCAATTAACACTATCAGCCACAAAGAGTGTGATTGCCATGTTATATCCCAAATGATGCATACTAATTAGTCTCCAAAGGGGTATGGTAACTAAAGAGGAGAAGATCTAACTTAATTGAAAGATTGTGACTATCCAAAAAGAGGTATCTCTAAGGGGATATAAAAAAGTGAGCTTGAAACATCATGGAGTGGACAAATAAGAGATTAGTGATTTAAAAGACGAATTTAGATTGCATACACAGACATGTGAGTGGTTATTCATCAGCAATATCATGTTGTGGAAAATATCTCCTACTTATCAACAAAAACTAGTTGGAAGGCGATGAAAGCTAAACTATAGGCATGTACATCAATGGGTTTCAACATGTTCATCCAAAGGTTTTTGTTGTTGTTCCTTGTTTTTTTGTTAATTTAATTTGATGAATGAGTTAGTTTTAGTACTTGAAGTCTTGGATTAATGGCTACTCGTCAAGACACAATCACAGAATTGCAAGAATCAATGGTTACATTGTTTTGCAACTTTAGCAAGTTTTGAAAAGTTGCTATTGAAAATACCCAACAAAGAAATTTCATCTTTTTACATAGAAAATACCATCCATAAAGGGTCAGGATTATAAAAAATTTATTGATGCTGATAATGGACTAACATAATAGTATTTTCTAGTCATTGTATGGGACATTAACAAGTTTAATCTTATATTAAAATGACACATTAAGAAGTTAATAAATAGTAAAATGACAATCCTATATTATAACAAGTGATATCAGACATTGGCTTTATAAGTCTATTTGTGGACAACCTATCTTCTAACAAATAGATTAATAGAGATGTTTCAAGTGTTTTGATTAATAGAGATGTTTCTAAGTGTTTTGTTAAAAGAAAAGACAACTTAACATGCATAGTATGGAGTGGGCACTAGGAAGACATCTCTTAGATCAGCAAGGCAGAACATTAACAACTCGTTAACTGCAGTTGCCCTAGCTATATTTACTATTCTTTCTGCTTCAAATTTCACTCTATTTCCTCTCAGTGCCTCCATGAAGCTAGCCATAGCTTACAAATAATAAGACAAATGCTTATAAGAAATAATTCTAATATTGTAAGGGATGCATGTGATGAGAAAAGCTCACGAGCCCAAAGAATCATAAAAGTGCAGTATAATTTATAGACTTATTGTGCCAAAAGTATTCAATAAGAGAAACCAATGAACAATATTGTGTTGTCTCTGCACATAATATTAAGTTCTGGTTATAAGGGGAAAAAATGGAATTTTGGAAAGAATGAAGCTTTTGGCTTTCTTCCACCTTGCATTCTGGCTTAAAAAGAAGAAAATTTAAAGAATGTTAATGGCATAGAAAATGTAGCAATTGAACCAGAAAACTTGGATAATTTAAAATTGAGGATCTTATGTAATCATCTTCCTTATTACATTGATTTTCTAAAGCATTTATGGTAACAATTTCTAATAGTTGGACTATATATGCTCATAAATAGGAAGATACATAAGTGTGCATTGTTGGTCTTCAACTTTATGTTCATCACATGGATAATATTTAATTTTATCTTCAAGGAAATTATCTAATTTTCCTAAGGCATGTTAGCAATAATTCAATATTTTTTACATTCTAAATTGTAGGTTGTGCAAACTAATTCTTATTTTGAGAATATTTAACCTCAACAATTGATTGTTCAGTCTAGGTGCAAAGTTGTTAGGCTCATCATTCTTTGCACTAACAAAATCTATGTTTATCAGGGATGGGTTTGGATACTGGTGAGCTTAAATGTTCTCTTTTTGGTCCTTAAATGCGTGCTAGTCAATTTAGTAAGAAGTTTGAAATCTTAAATTTGGCTCATAACTTCAATATAAGCTTTTCCCACTAGGGTATAATTTAGTGGCTAATATTCGTAAATTGGCTAATTTTAGAATTTTTGGCTAGTAATTTGGCTAATAATTTAAGATTTGATACAACCTAAATTGCCATAGTTATATAAAATTTAGTTATGGAATACTTAAAATCACTCAATAATTTATTTTATTAAAAAATTTAAACTCAAATATTCTCCACAATATTCGTTACATGAATAGATTTGAGTTACCTAAATATAATATGTTATTGGAGAAATTAAATTGAACTAACCAATAATTATCATAATTATTAGTTACTTTAGGGAAATATCACCAATATTTATTTTTCACTATTGATTTAAAGTATTTGTAATGATTCTCATAATATTCCACGAGGTAAAAAAATCTTCAATTTTGATTTGTAATACTCCATGGTGATTAATGAACTTCCTATTATTATTGAGATTCATCAATATTTTATACAAAAAAAATTATGATTCAAAAATAATCGCCAATATTAATCATATTTAGAATAAAAAATTGAGAGATCCGCCAATAAAAATAATTTTGTTTTTTCAAAATAATGAAAGATTCGCCAATATTTTATTTCTTTATTTGGAGGTGGCTTTCTTAAAGTTTACCCTATTTCCCACGTTCTAATCACTTATGATCAGGTATCCTTATGGATATGATTGCTAGTATTTGTAAATTCCTGTTGTGTAGTGCCTGCCCCTAGTTTACATTTTTGAGCTACATTTCTGATATCATTGCCAAACTCTTTTAGGCCAATTTATGTTTGATGATTAGTATTATTATTTTAGAGATTATCAGATGATGTTTACACTCAGTTTATTAAATGATGAGATTACTTGGTACTCTATATTTCATGCATGTATGATGATTATTCAATGGTCTCAGTTATCAATGATGATTAGTTAGATGGTTTATTATTTCATGTGCTTCTTATGGATACTTACCCCATACTGCATGTGTATGGTGTGCGTGTTGTTTTATTTATGTATGGTGTTTCTGATATGGTTAAGGGAGGGAGTCGTAGTCACCTGCTAGTCAGGATCTACACGATGCACCACTTCCTGCCATTGTCTGTTTAGCTTAGAATATTGTGTTTGTACATGCGTGGATTTTATGCAGGTTGCAGGTACCAGGTATCGACTTCCCTGAATTGTCAGGATGAGCATACCCTATCGCACTGTCTCAATGGTAAGAGAGGGGAGATAAGCTCTTAAGTCCAAATCCTAAACCCTTTAGCCAATTGTCCTAATTAATAATTAGGACAAGTATCTAAGTTAAGTACCCTCTGAACGCATCAAATGATGTAATTTTGTGATTATAACCCTTTTGTTTGATTTGGTATGTTTTTTTCTATGATGGGTTTCCGTATGTTGCTTTATGAGTCCTTGGTGTATTTTTCTATTAATTAAGTCTAATTAAAAAGACTAATTAATGATTTAATTTAATAAAGAATTATTACGATATCTTTATATTTAATTAATTAATTAATTAAATAAAAGAATTAAAGTTGGAGATTAAAGTTCAAGATATATTTAGAACAGGATAATATTTATTTAATTTAATAATAATATATTTGGAGTTCATTTTTAAATAAATGCTAAATATTATTGTTATTTAAATTAATTAAATATGTTATCAATTGAGTTCTAAAATAAATTAAAAGTTGAAAGATATTAATTTATTAAGAATTCTAGATTGCATGATCTAAACATAAGTTAAATTTAAGAATTAAATTAAAAGATTAAATTATAAAAATTAATAATGTTATTTTAATTTCTTAAAAGTGCACATAAGATTTAAAGTAATAAATTAATTAAGAATTGAAGTCCAGTGAAATTTTAAATAAAGTTATTTAATAATTCAACTTAATGTGCATGAAAGTTGAATGCAAAAGAATAAGAAAAGATAATAAAAGTTAAATTGGAGTTAACTGAGTTGTGCAAAGAGTCTTCTCGGGTAAATGCACAATTAGTGCCCCGGATTGAGGAGAAATTGCTTATCACAACTTTGGGGGTTCATTTTTTGAGAGAGAGGAATCTGGATGGGAATTTTTGGGGAGACAATTTTTGGAAGCGAATTTCAGAAAGCTGATACCAAGAAAGTGTTCCAGAGGAAGGTGATTGAGAGGAGCGAATTCTTATATAGTTCTTGGAGATTGTATGTTAGCATCAGGATCAGGTAGGGTCTTGTGTGTTGATCGTTGATTATTTATGCAATCTCTCTATTCCTTGTCTACTTCGCGCCTGTGGATTGTATATCTAAATTTTCTGTGATGAATGTTAAAACATTACAATATTGGAATTTATCAGATGCTTGCCAATAAACTTCTATATACATAAGATTTAAATGGGAAGGGTTGAATCTAATACCGAAATTCTAAATTAGTAGATCGATTGGTTGACTATATATTTTCTATATCAATTTAAAAAGGGGACCAATTTTTCAATGCTTATATATTCTTAATTAATTTTTTTATTAATAAGAGTTTTATTAATAACAAAATGGTATTCTTTTGTTTTAAAAAAAAAATATATATATATATATATATATCAGATATTATATATATATAAAATAAAAAAAAGAAAGAAAAAAAATAATATATAAAAAAAAACATATATATTTATAGTGGGGGGGGAGGGAATCACCCCGTACCCGCCCCCCACTGTCGCAGGCCGACAGTACCTGCGTCGCAGGTACTACGACGACAGGTACAGAGTACCTGCCACCGCAGGCCCTGCGACCGCAAGCCTGCGGCCAAGCCGACGGGCTATAAACGTGTTTGAATGAGAAAAAAAAATGTTTAGCAAACTTAGTGAAACTTTAGGTTAATTCTTTTGGATCCCTTGGCGGGGCATTACATGTTGCATGTAAATGATCTTTTCAGAGACAATTATAAGAAAACCACCATATCAACTCATAATTATCTCCATAGCCACAACAATTTTTCACACTTAATGCTAACTTCATGTATATATTTTTTAAATAGTTTTATTTTGAAGGAAGGGAAGGCATGCCAAGAGTTGATTAAAAATATTGTGGCTAAAGCATTGATGCATGTTTTCTTTGCTCAACACTCTTCTTCTAAGGTGGGTTGTGATTTGAGGAGTTGATTGACATTAAATTTTAAATATAATATATTCTTTTTGAAATGAGTGAAATTGGTGTTAGCAGATTCTAGGAATTACAAATCAAGGACTGATCCCTCGCCCTATTCGAAAGGCAGCTGTAATTGGAGGTGCTCTTATGGGGTTAGGAATAGCAACTACTTTGGCTTTGAGTAATATTCTTGTTCTTGTCAAGGAGATTGATGCAAAGCAATTAGGTGATGCCATCTAGAGAATACATGGTTAGTATGATTTAGTCTAAATTACACATTATTTTTCAGTAATAGTGACAATTTTTAAACTCATACAACTTTTATTATGACATTAGACTAACTCTTTTTCCATATGCTCTCAACTTACATAGGTCAACTTTTTGGGGGTATGCAATAGGCTCCTCTTCTTCTTGGCATATCCTCCCTTGTCCATGAGTATTGATGATCATTTTCTTGTTGGACACTATCTTTGCCTTTCCTTGTCCAAGTTTTCTTCTTCACCATTGTCTAAGGGTCTCAAAGTGATCAATTTCATACCTAAGACCTCTAATGCCTTTTCTTCCTTGCCCAAAGTTTCCACTTAACCTTGGTTAATGCAATGGAAAACTCCTTTTTTTGGCATTTCCTTTCTCATCCATGAGTCTTGATAATCACTTTCAGCTCAGAGACTATCTTTTTCTTTGCATTTTATCTAATTTTTAACCTTGACCTTGCTTTATATAATGAAAAACTCCTTTCAATGGTCCTATATAGATGTTGATTATAATAGATAGAATCAACATTTGTGACCATGGCCGACAAGGTCTCTATGTGTATGTGTGTATATAGTACCTAGAAACTAAACATTCAAACATTCATATATGTTTATTCGTAAGGCAAAACTCTGACCACATGAATTTTTGAATTCTTAGTTTCTAAGTACCTTATGACCTTTGTCTTTTTGGCATTTTAGAGAAAACGTCTTGAAGAAAAAAAGAAATAAAATAAATTAATGTCCACAAATGACCAAAAATGTATCAATAGGACTAGAACACAAAATACGTACAATTGCAAAGGACTAGGGAAAAAAAAGGATGCCCTCTAGTATATCTAACTAACTTGTAAGAGAGTTAGTTTAGATTCATTATCACTTTCACTTTTATTATTCAAGTATACTAGATAAGGCATATCATAAGCCTACACGTGCAATGTTCCACATCACCCACATAGGGGAAAAGACCATATTAGAGTAAATATAATTACAATTTTTCCAAATAACACATGCACAAAGGACTTTTTTTAATCAAAACTAAGCATCTCATATTATACCAACTAGAGCAAAACAAGTTATAGGATGGAAATCACATTTGAGATTCCATTAGTATACCAAGAAAAACAAGAAAAGACAATCTTATAGAAATTAAGCATCTCATATCATACCAACAAGAACAAAACAAGTTACATCAGGGAAATCACATTTGAGACTCCATCTACCCATAAAAGCAACAAAACTAGTATCTTCACTCATGAGCCACTTCTGAAGAGTCAATTTCATTTGGGGCCAGCTAGTAATCAATTAAGTGGAAGTTAATAAAATTTAAACTAGACAATGGTTTACCTACTTAGCAACCTTTTTGGTAGATGAACCTAAATGGGGCCTAGAAACATTGTTTCTAACTCAGTCCGTCTATTGTTAGAGCATTAATATGCCTTTTAATTGTGGTGGCCTAGAAATAAACATACATGAAAGATGTGATCCTTTCACATGGGACCCCCAGACTACTAATTTTGGATAACAATTATTATTGTCACTAGTCAATGTGAAGTAATAGCATATCTATAACCACCTTTGAGTTCTTAACCTAGTGCGAAAGCATGCTAAAGTAAAGAAGCTTCTGCAATCAGGAGCCACGTAATTTTCTACCAACTTCATCACATTGTAGAGGTAAACATTCCACCAGTACTCAAGAAAGCCCTAAGGGGAACATGTTGTGAAGATTGTTTCTGATGATATGTTTGTTAAGAGAACAAACAAAACCATCAAGGTAACTATGGACAGACTATTTAATAACTTGCAGAGTAATTGACTCCATTATGTGTTTTCAAGTGTTTTTATTTGTTGCTAGTATTCATTGATTTAATGGAAAATACATTTATCTCAACTCTCAGCCACTAAAACCTATGCTCAATGTTATAGGCTTGGGGAATGGACAAAAAAGAAAATGGCTTATTCTTATATCTACAAACCTAGATTTTTCCACCCTAATTCTACCACCTTTTATCATTAATCCTACACTTAATTTCATCCTCAGTAATTCACTCTAACATCACCATGTTGATTAATTAACTAAATGTACCATTTATCCCATCACATTCCATTAGCTAATTAAAAACTACTATTAGTTAGCTAATTCTTAATTAGGGACACATTTCTACTGTGTTCCCTATCCCAATAGATAGGCCAGCTTTGATAAGATCAGATAGTACACAATTGGAATCTCTAATATATTCCTAGGCCCAACAGAGCCAAGCTCCAGTACTATTCAATCTTTTTGAGAGAGAGACAAGGACTGGTTATGCTTCATTGTTTGAGATGGACCTACCTCTTGAAATGAGGTTTATGAATTTAATGATTGATTTATGGTTTCCTTGTTCAAGATAAACACAACTCTAGCATTGATATTCTTGTTAGATCTGAATATTACCAATCTATCTGAATTTGAGTTGTCATATTTTATTATGGAGTTAGATTGTTTAGCTAGAGTGATCCCAAATTATTGATTTCTTAGAATGACTAACATTCCAAGAGATGCCTATCCTAATTATATTTTCATGATATTCTTTTTCCAGCCAAAGATAGCAACATCTTTGAAAAGAAAACCAAGATTCTTGCTTCCATGTTATGCTTATTTGAAGGCACCCCACATGGCATTCTTTGACACCTAGTCTATCCTACAACTCCAAATTTTATAGGCAAGGCAAAAGTGATCTACATGCATTAGAATTTTCACTGCCTTGATAGGAGGCAACCAGGAACCATTATCTTTTCTTCCAAGTTACACCTTGTCAGCAAAGAATGCTATACATGAAGCTAACACAAAGATTTTAGTAAGAAAAAATAGCTAAACCATCATTCACTAGTAAAACATAAAAAGAAATGTTGTACTCACAATGTACCATCTTAGTTATATTTGGATTAGGCCAAATCATAAAAGTAAAAAAGAAAACCATTTCCTAACAGTGCAAACAAAATTTTCTAATTGATTTTTAGCAAATGGATAAGAGGAAAACCTACCACCGATGCCCATATAATACCAGTAAGAGAAAATACAAATGGCATGCCATATCGATTCGGGACATCATTGGATGGATGCAAAAATGGACATAAGAAGGAGGTATGAATTGCAATGAATGAAAAAATAAATACAATGCATAATAAATAACAATGATCATTGGAAAGATCAATGCAAGAAAAACACAAAACACATTAGTTGTTCTCGCAATGTCATTCCTGCCATATCAATTCGGGACATCATTGGAAGGATGCAAAAAATGGACATAAGAAGGAGGTATGAATTGCAATGAATGAAAAAAAAAAAAATTACAATGCATAATAAATAACAATGATCACTGGAAAGATCAATGCAAGAAAAACAAAAAACACATTAGTTGTTCTCGCAATGTCATTCCACAATAGTTTACAAAATGTTTCTTCAGGCATCTAAGGTTGATGATATCTTGGGTCCATAAACACACCTTTAGAGCAGAAGGTCCAAAAAAGTAAAATTATTTAAATCTAATGCATAAGAAAAGGACTAGCAATGTTTGTCTTGACTCCTTTCCAACAAAGAAACCTGATGGAGATGAAATCTCAAAGCACGGTTTCTTCCTTGGCTAGGGTCATGAAAAAAAAATCTATGGACAAATAATTTGAACAATATTTGTAAGTTAAAAGAAGAAAAGGAAAATACAAAACCATATGTTCAATAAGACATGGACCACACTTTTCAATGACCAAGCTCAATATGAAAAGAAAATAATTTTTCACTCAACTGTTAACAAAAAACAAAATGGTGAGCATTGTAATCCTTCAAAACTTTTCTTTTTAACTTGGTAATATCCCATAACATTGGCCTCAGTTATTTAGCATATTCATACATGAGTCATGGCTAAAGATTTAAGGAACTGGCCAATGAAAAAAATATAATATTTGCAAGGGTATCAAAAACAAAACTCATGCATCTAAAGCTCACACTTAAATGTTAGAACTGATCCTTTGCATTCTATCAATGTAGTTCTGGGTATCAGTTCTGGGTTTTAGCTGACTATCTAAGAAGGGAACTTTGACCTATATTTACTTTATTGACATGGGAATGCAAACTCTCAAAACCAATTCACTTAAAAACCACATATCAGTAGATGTCCATGCCTTAAGTTTTAACCAGTGACAAATTGTTGAAAATATACAATGCCTCCTATTCTCCAAAATGTTTTAGATCTCTATAATAAGAAGGTAAAATTGATCACTTGAGTACATGGCCCATTCAATAAATCATAATATTACACCCTCTAGTATAATGTATACACTCTTTTAGATAACTTTCTTTACTCTCGTAGATTTAGACACCATGAATCATTAAAATGTAATATTGAAAGATAGGGCCTTGTCTACCTGTGAAGCAATAGTCTTGGCATTTTCCATGGCTGATGGTACTCTTCCATCTAAAAAATGTTCCTCATTGGGTAGCCTGAAAAGCTAGAGTCAATTCTTTAAGGCCAAACTAGATAAAAACAAGATTGCGATTTTATTATGTCCTTTCTATTTCTATCATATAACCAATAGATTAATGAAGATCAAGTAAAATTAACCTTCCAATCTTTAAATTTGCTTCATCCACATCTTCCTGGACCTTTTTGAATCTCCTTTCTCTTTCAATTTTTTCTGCCTACAATAATTAACTACACAGTCAATACAACTTAGAGAGCAGAATAAGAATAGTTGCAAGGGTATTAACATTCAGATGCTAACAAACCTAGTAACACTTCAACTATTTCTAAGCTAATAGATAAATAAGAGAAACAATATTACAAAAAACTCAAGCATTTGTCAAATAAGAGATACAATGGTTAAAATAATTAATATTATCACTATGCAGAATGCTTTTTATAGACAGAGTTGTGATCTGACAAATATGAATATCATTCAAAATAATAGATAAGTAATTCAAATTAACACTATACAATAATTTAGGAAATAAAAAAATCACCATGCAGGAACTACTCAGTCCAGAATGCTATCATGAATGAGAGTTTGTGAACATCTAAATCTTAGTACCATGTAAATAAAGATTCATCAAATTAAAAAATTATTTTGCATCTGATTAACAATGCTTAAGGAAAAGATGTGAAAAAATTAAAAATTAAAACTTGGGTGGTCCTAACGTATCATTCTTGAATATCAAATATCTATTTTTACAGATTGTGAATATGATCATGTAGCCTTCGAATAATAGCTCTCCTCCTAACTAACTCCTCCTCAAGCTCAACTTTATCTCTGGTCACCTAAAAAAACCAATTTAAAGCAACAAATCCTAGAGAATTCACTACGGCCACCATGGCCTAAAAATAGAATAGAAAATCTCATCCTAGAACACTACTAGGAATGACTATTAGGAACACTACCAATTTCTTTCCATTGATTCGCATTCAACCTGTCCACTCCCGTAGTAACCCACAATTCTCGATTTGTGTATTCAACCAACATGTAGCTCTTGCGTGTGGTAAAATTGCACAATGAAATAGGAAATTAACTTTTTTATTTTGACATTGTGAAGCCCATGTTGGTTGAAATTTTGACCAACACGGGCATGGATTTAAAAAAAAGACATTTTTCCTTGCCTGTTCTGACCAATTTGACCCCATTTTAATAGATGGTCAAAAATTTTGGTCCAAAAATGGAGTTGAATGTACTAGTGGACTATATGTGATTCCTCGTATTATCGCTCAGCTTTTCTCTAGGCCTATCCTAAGGCATCCCTCCACCAACCCCCTAAAATGATCTAATATCAAAATAATTAGATTTCAAACCCAATTCAAATTCAACCCATAGCTTCCTAAGGAAGAAGTACATGGGCACCTCTTGATTTGTGTGTGGTGGATGGTCAAATACCATCAACCACTGCTCCCACAAGTATGCTAATATTTGTGGATGCGTGCACCATCTAATAGAAATGCGAGGCTTCTTCTCGCTAATCTCAAGACCCATTTTAGGGTTTATAAAATATCTTGTAAAATGTCATTTAATTATTTTAGGGTTATGGACCTCTCTATAGGATAGACCATCGGAATAAAAGGCATGCATGTTTTGCCTCCATAATCTAAAGCTATTGATATCACAATCTAAATGCTTGATAGAGTGAAAAATGCCTTGCATACTGTCTACAAGGAAAGGTAGGTGGGGGGGGGGGGGGGGGGGGGAGAGGGCACGGTGAGGGGGGGGCACTTAATGGTCTCAATATCATGCATGAGGTCACGAAGGTTATGCCTCATGCTCTCCATTAGACCCTTTGTGGTAGTGCTAGAGGTGGGGGTAGAGGTGGAGGTAGAGATGGAGGGGGTAGAGGTGGGGGTGCGGGAGAGGGAGGGGATGGGGGTGGGTCCATCAAATATAATCTACATGTATGTTTAAGCAACATAAAAAATCACAAAATTACTATTTAATAAAATAAATCTAAAATATCAATTATATGAATGCACATATCTTTAAAACCATATCAATTAAATAAATAAAGTTAAACACTTAAGTAAACTTTAATGTTAAGGCTAATTGAACATTATACCAAATTTAAGCCTAATCATAAAATAATACTCCAAAAATCTATATTAATAAATCAACTTAAATGTGAATTCTAAAACTATCTTATATAAATATGTTTCTGAGTACACCTTAGCAGATTTGTACAATTAAGGTTCAATATTAAAAAAATTGGGATTGAACATATAAACAAGATTGTGATTTGGGTTAGGATTTAGGGTTATCCATTTACAATTAGCGTATAGTAATTGCCATTATGATTGAGGCACAAAATATAAGATTTAGGATTAGCATTATGATTGTTTTAGAAAATGGTTAAGACCAATCACATAGATAATAATAAAATGTAAAGATATTTGCATTTTCCATATATACCAAAAGGTAATGGGAGTTGAAATGTCCTAGAAAAAGGGTGGCAAAAAGAGTCATAAGGAACAACATGGACTAAGAAAGCATGACATACCATCTTATAAATCTAGATGGTGATCGATATCATTACTCAAAAGTGGAGTTAATATGGTGATACACTAAATGGAAGAGGGAAGTATTATGACATTTTATTTCTGTTAGTGGCCATATCCAAAAGTGGAAGGGTAGTATGCATTGGTAATGTAAAGATGGAAATCACAATTTCATTTTGTTTATTGTTATGGAAAATATGGCTTTATAAATAAAAAAAAGATTTCCTCTCCATTCTAGTAGTGACACTCTACACTTAAGGTGCCATCATATGGATATGTTTATTAGGATTACTCATATAAAACAAAAAAAAATGCTTTTCTTAGGGGTGATTTTGGAGAATAGTATTAAAAAGGTTGATTTTTGGACATGACCTAGTAATACATACAATGCTTGTGAACACTATCATTGCCTCATTTTTTGTAGTCCTATTGGATCTTAGTAAACTAAAGGAAATGGCATGTGCTCTATGAATTAAACTATTCAAAAGGGTTTCTCAAGAGGTTTATATGTTAAAGAACTATCAAGTGATATGTAGAAAGAAAAAGGAGGTGAATGTTTTTCCCCTTCTCTACTAGGTGATGTTTTAAGAATTGAATAGAGGTGTCCATGGTAGTAAGATTTAGTGTCCATGCAAAACTTAATATGGAAAAAAAACATGCACATCAAAAACTCAACATGTAAAGCACATGCACAACCTACACTTTTCATAGAGCCTTTCTACATTTTACCACATCATTGAATTAATTCTTAATATCAACTAAAGAGGTCCAGAAAATACCATTAATCAAATGCACATAAATAATTGCATAAGAAGATAAATAAATAATCATAACAAGAATGATCAAAGATTGAGATAGTTATTTCGAAGAATCTCTCACTCATTGAATATCTTTTAAGAGTCAACTAAAATAGTTCAAGATATCAATTATTAGGGTCCATGAGGCCTATCAACTTTAAATGTCACCTAAACTTGTATATGCTCAAAGGTTTTTTCAAGGTAGTTACAATATTCACCTAAGTGTCAACTTTCTCCAATTTTACATTTCTATCTCTACCATGTCATGTGTGAGAAAAATGGTATTGGATGTCCATGTGTTTTACTTTCTTATGGAAGATTGAATTCTTTGTCAAATTTTATGACACTCTAGCTATTACAATAGATAGTTATATTTCCCAAAAAATAAAACTCTTGACCGAATAATGCTTCAAGAAAAAAATCCAAATTTAACTTAGATATAGACATGAAATTATTTACACCAATGTTTAAGTATAAAAACCATTCTAAATATAGTTTTAGTCAATTATGTATTAAATAGTAAAAAAACATGTCCAATGTTCAAACAAACCTCATGCTAAAAGAATCAAACACACATCTAGAGATAAAATCCATATCGATTGAAATGTATTATCTACATAAATTACATGATGAAATGTTAATTCCTACATATTATGTGGAGAGATTAACATAATATAAATCATAAAATATCATTATCAAGAGAAATATTAACAAATTAATATAATTCAATTATAAGTGTACAAAATAAGTTTTTCTTGAAGTACTATTTTATAGTTTATCATTTAAGATTTTAATATTTCTTCAACCTGATTTAAAATCGTTAAATAATGTTTTCAAACCTAGGATTAAGATTACTTTCCATTATGGACCTAACTATTGTTATGGTTACCTAGCTAGGGATCAAGTGTTATGTTTAAGATTTGAAGTTACAATTAGAATTAGGGTTTAACATTTAGGATTAAGTTTATTAATGATTAGGGTTAGGCTTCTGAATTTTAATTATATAATTTGGTTAAAATTTTAATCAATGTTAGGGTTAGGCTTAGAATTATGGTGAAAGTGAGATTTTACATCAAGGTTAATACTATGTTTACAGTTAGTGTGTAGTTTATTAAAAATATATGGTCATCAAATTAGTGAAAATTTTGTTGTAAAATTTATCTAACTAAATAATGAAATGATAAATCATGGATATGATGATCCAAATAATTTAGAGTAGGGGATTAAAAATTATATTTGATTTCAACCCTAAAACATTAAGTTTATTTAAAATCACAAATAAAACTTAAGAGCTCATCTACATTTAAATGTCATAATTAGGGCTAAGGTTGTGTTAATAATAAATGGTTATGTATGTTGTTTAGGATTAGAGATTTAGTTAATATTAGGATTAAAGAGTTCAGCTTACAATTAGAGTTATCTAAATTTAGGGTTTAGAGTTAAAATTATGGTTTTAAGGTAAGGGAGCACATTAAGCACTTAGTTTTGTGTTTAGGGTTTAGATTAAATTATTGTATAGTTATGATTAGGTTGAGGTTAGACTTAGAAATATGGTTAGTTTTACTTTCTTTGTTACATGGTTTACAAATTAATTTATAATTAATTACTATTTAGTTGAAATAAATATAAAATATCGATGTAATTACATGTTTAAAAAATCTAATTTACATCTATCTAATCATTCACCATTGTAATTTTTATTAAATACATTGAAACATCTAAAGATAAAACTATTAACAATGGAAAATTACAATTTTACATATTAAAAGTGAAAAATTAATAATAAATTGGCAGAAATATAGTGTAAAACTGAAAATAATAAAATTATATAGTAGAAAACAAAGTAAAATACCTGGTATGTCGAAAAAGAGTAATATGGGATTAGTAGAAAATTGAAAATGGGCTCCTATTTCTATGCTAAAATTAGGCTCCCATTTTGCACTCAATAAAAATGGCCAAAAATACTCCCAAAAAGTGGGTTTTGCAATTTTTCAGAATTGGGTACCTGATTTCTAAAATCAGGTACCTAATTTTTAAAATGTGTTTTGGGCACTTGATCCATATTCAAAGAATTGGGTACCCAATTCTTTGAATATGGATCAGGTGCCCGAACCCATTTCTAGAAAGGTCTTGTTCCGTGGAATTGACTTCCATAGAATTGCGACCCAAGTTTGTACTCTTAGCCTAATACAATTTAAATTTTAGAAGTTAAATAATTTCTATTGGAAAAATTAATTCACTTACCTCAATGGAAACATTAGTTCCCTACGTATATATAGACAAGGACTAATAATTTTATATTGTCAAATGACAAAATACAAGTTACAAGTAATACTACCCTATAATTTTATCTCATTCATATTTTTTTATGTGAAACTATTGCATACTATTTAGATTATTTTAGATGTATTTTGAAACTCTTATTACAACTAAAAAATAATTATAAATTGTCAAATTACGAATTGCAACTAATCTCATTTCAATGTGATGTAAAAAACTAAATAAATTGAGCATTAAGAGTTGAGATGTATAACACATATAATCCCAAGTTTTATAGTATGGTGTTGAATCAAAATTCATTTAAACAAATTTTACATTGAAATGAAATTTTAAATCAAGCTTACTCTTGTCCATAAAATTGGTATCTATCAATAAACTAATCTTAGATCAACATTTCAATTATAAGATCTATTTATGAAGCAATATTTGAACCCTTTTTAAAGAGATCTGAATCAAAGCCTCAATATGAAGCAGTTTAAGGTTGAAACTTCATTACTAAGCATTCTTGGTCAAAATTTTCATTGTGAAGTAGATCAATTGTGTTTTGGACTCAAAATCTAGAATAAAATAGTATTCAATAAAATAGGAAAAATTAACATAAAGTATCAATTTATTAACAAAACTGGTTTTGAACTAAAAGTTCGATTACACTATTATTGATTTCCATTATAAAAAATATAGTGGACCACCAAATAGATGTATAAAATAGTCTAAATGCAAGTTCATTTTTTATTTAGGCATATCTTATTTACAAAGCATGCCCCCTAAAGACATAATCTTCGATCGAAATCTAGATATTAGTTTGGAGAAGACATCACAATAAACAATAATGTCCATGAATAGAACACACATGGAAGACTTCTTAGACATATAATATAATTATAAGTAATCTAACTACAAATTACAAATAATACCGCTTCAAATTGATACAAATAATAAATAAAGAGAAAAATACAAATTTTCTGCCAACCTAACTCGTTTACATATAACTAAAATACATTAATAAATAAACATTCAATTACTCTCTATATACATTTCTATAAAAGTGATGTTAGCTAAGGTTGTGATTTCATTACAAAATAGCTTCAGCCTGAAAGTCTCCGATAAGACAAATCAATATAGCAATAGTTTTGAATTTGAAAATAAAATATTACACAAAATTTCAATTTATTCAACTATAAACTTGAACTATGTATTTTCAAATCCACTTCAAGTAATGGCCAACCAACAGCTGATTGCACCAAATACTGATGAATGGGAGATCAATTTTTCGTTTGAACATAACTTATTTATAAAGCAATTAAAAATCCTTTTATATTAAAGTGAAGTCTAGGCAAACCTCCTGACGACGACCGGGCTTAACCAGCACAGTTGAGCGTTTGACCGCTTGGGGAGTTAGTGTGGGCCCTTTCCAGCATATGTATTCGCTGTTTCCCTTCCATTACCCCATTCGAATTTCAATTATTCTCGCCTAGATTATGTTTTGGAAAAACTATTATCCCCGCTTGAAAAATATGCAACTACTCCTGCCCTCACAGACATGGCAATATATCTCCAACACCTTGAAACAATTGATAGGAACGAAGGGATGGTTCACAGGTTCAAATTATTAACTCAAGCTATTTTCTAAGAGTTAAGATGATGCTTACCTTGCAATCCTAGATGTATTTTTCATATCTCTAATTCTTCTAGTACCTTTGGATGCTTAAGATATATTAAAAAATAGTGTATATACTTAAATATCCCCTAAGAATCTGGCAATAGTTTTTATACACATTCGTATGAAGGAGGAAATGAGGAGTCATTCGAGTAACATTTTTTATGCCCACCTTAATATGTCTATTTATTATTTAAATGGAGGTTCTTTTTTATATTCATGAAATGGTTTCCTGAGTGATAAGAATTTATTTTTGTACAAGTCAAATACTATGTTACATGGGTATACATTCCATGTCTCAAGGAAACTCATTTTCATCCTTTTTTTTTTTTAGGGATTGTGGGACAAAAAGGGCATGTAACCTAGTCATCCTCCAATTAGAAAAACTGCAATAAATGACAAGAAATGTCTCTTGAAATTTTGGGACAACTAGTGATCCTTGAAATTTATAAAACAACACTTCAAACATCCTCAATTTGTCCCCTAAATGATAAAGGGCCCCTATGCATTTTAATCATTTTTGCATTAATAAATAAATAAATAAAAATTCTTAAAATTCTTTTGCCAAAGCAACAATGTGGGGGACCACAAAGTTTGAATTTGTGTCCCCACTACCATTGAATGATCCACTTCTATTGAAGGGAGATAACAACTGAGAAGATTCTAAGCCTTTGAATATTGATAGCTAGAATGAGGCTTAGATTCACATGTTGTGCCCGAATCCTACTATATTTTGATTTTTGAAACTTTTTGATAAATTTTTCACAATCAATTTTGATATTTGTTGCTTTGATATTTAAGACTATTGTTGTAATGTAGTTATAATTATATTTATAGTGTTGTTATTATTATTTGCATCAAGTTATATACAATTTTTGTAACTTGTGAATTGGTGATTTATTTGTATATTGTCTTCTTGTTATCAATTATTGACATACCTCTCTTTCCATCTTTACCTATAATATCTTAATATATTTTAAACAATTTGCATTTTAGAATCTTTTATTTTGTTGTCATTTGTCATTTGTCATCTTGCATTTTTGGATCTTTAATAAATGTTCTATAAATGTGTCCCCTATTATGCCCCCATCTAGGTTCATAAAACATCATGGAACATAGATCAAATTACTTATATATTTAGATTCTAAATTTTTTATGAGCTATATTTTTATCTCTATGTGAATGTGGGTAGGTGTTATGAGGTTCAAATGGTAAGGGAGTTGACAAATTATAAAGTAATTAAAAATAGTTATGTATAGAATAGGTGTTAATGTTTTTCCTAGAAATAACGATAAGAAACAATAGAAAAACGTAGAAAAAGTTAAACACATAAAGACACCACAACTTTATCCTAGGAAAACCCTCCAACCCGACGGAAAACCCAACCACACTAGAAAAATATCTCCTATATTAAATAAATTTTTGGGTGGAATCCTCTCAACCTAATGTCATGTATTATCAAACAAAGAAATCACACACACACACACACACACACACACACACACACACACACACACACACACACACACACACACACACACACACACATTGAATTGACAGGCTCTTCATAGTACAATAGAAGGTCTTTTCAATTTCTAAAAATAATTCTCTTCATATTTCCAAAAGCACGACTCTTCTAATGTCATATATCTCTTCATATATTGTCAAATATTTAGAGTGTTATACATAGAACACATCAAATCCCACATCATGATCATGTGAAATTTTAATCATAAACCTTTTCTTAATTTCAACAAATAGAAAAATTAGAGATAAAGATCTCTATCACATGTACAATCTTCAACAATAGGAACAATTGAAGAAAATAATATGGTGTATGTTTTTGGTGAAGAGAATAGATCGTATCCAAGAATACAATAGATCCTTGAAATTTTGAAGGGATTAGCTTAGAAGATAAAGGTATAAGGGAACTCCTATATCTAGTACTTATTTTTCAACTTAAAAATCAAATTTGATTTATTTTCTAGACATAGTTTATTAATAAAACAAGGTTGGCTACAAGTGTCATTATATTTCTTAATCAAGTGTATAGTGAGCTCTTATAATTGAGAAGGTATATAAGGCTTTAAGTTATGATCTATACTAATTTACCCTAAGATTTCTAATACCATATTAAAGAGCTCAAAATTGTCTAGTTAAAGTAAAAAAAAAACTAGATTATCAAGTGAAAACAATCCAAGAAGAAAGTTGAACATTTGATTAAAAGCATAAATATGATCCTTAAATACCTTCCACCTTACATGTATCAACCATCAATCATTGAGAGAAATGAATATACGTTTAATCTTATACTTGATTCGCTACTCGAATTGCTTAAAATTAATCTTCTATCCAATTCATGTCCACAACTGGTAAAGAAAATTGACTCCGCCTTACTCTTTGATGACACTTCCATGTTGGATAAAGTAGAACTTCCTCTTTGTTGCCCAGTGGATTTGATCTTTAATGTGACAGATTTTTTTTAAAAATTGCAAGTGGATTTTATATCAACTTAATTAATTCTTTTATGTACCAATGGTCCACTTTCACTAAATGATAGCATCAGTAATAATGAAAGAGTCACCTTCTAGTTGCATATGAGGAATATCCAAACACTTTTCCATCAATGTCACAAATAGATGTATTCTAACTTCAACAATGGTATTAGTATCGATAGGCATTTTTCCAATACACTAGGCCAAAACATGACCCCTCGAATCTTTGCAAATACATCTTGAGGGACCCAAATTTGAACTTTAGAGGCATCATCAACGTTATCTTTCATTCATTGTTCTTCAAGTTCCTTCCACTTTAATTTCATTTCTTTGGCGTGAATGGATTAATCCATCTAGGCCCATTAATTGGCCTAAAATTAATGAGAAGATCAATTGAATTGGATGAAGATAGCCACCATGTTGTAGGGGTTTTTATGTAAATTCAATGTGCTGACACATATTCCAAGATTGTGGTTTCGATCATGTTGTATTTGATTGTTTAAGATTTTCAAAACTCGATAAAATATGTATGTTTTGTTCTTTCCATTCCAAATGAGGGTTGAATTTCTTAAATCTACCAAATGCTAGAGAAAAGGGGGTTATGTAGCACTAGTCTACAACTTTGAAACATCTCTTTGGTTGTTGTTAGGAAAGCAATATTTCAGTTCAACTTTTTTGCAAAGAAAGAACCAACTAGTCTATGCAAGGTCATAATGTAAAAGTAGATAACTGATCATCTCTTCATGATTCTTTCAAAAGGGGCATCTGGAAGGACCAACAAAGCCTATCTTTTTCATTTGTCCTCTTGTAGGGACATGAGCACAAATGGTTATCCAAGAAATGGTACTCACTTTTGGGGCAATTTCCTACTCCAAAATGGCTTAAGAGGCCAACCTTGATCTTAAAATTCTACTTATAAAAGTTTGTATGAACTGCTTTGACAGTCTAGTGTCTATTATTTTCCCTAACAAATGAGACAATCCAGAATATATAACATAAAAAGCCTCCTCTCCCATAAGATAACTCTTAACCAATCCTCTAAGTCTCACAATAGGTTCAATTTGTTAGGATCTTTCCAAACAAAGCTTAAGTAGTACTTATACTCAAGTAGGTGCACAACTTTTAGTTGCAAATCATTTCTTTTAGTCAAATCTTTAATGTTTAACTTATATTTGGTTAGCCTAATTTCAACATTATAGAGAGGATTTTAGTTTGTGTTTTTATAGGGAGTATTTGTTATAGGCATCCAAACATTCCCTTATTATTTTCAATTATAAGATCTTATGTCATTCATTCAATTTTATGTTTTTAAACTATGCTTGTCTTTTATTTGATATCATTGGACATAATTAGCATTTTCCTTGGTTATTTTGTCATTTTTTGGAGCATTTACATTTTTAAAAATCATTCATTTTTTTTAGAGCTCTCTCTCTTGGATACTTTAATGAATTGGTCATATTTTAGTATACATCACATGATGTTGTAAGGAAACACACAAGTAGGTTTCCTTATCATAATGGAGTCTTCCTTATGTACAAGAATTTGTTGCATAGTAATCAAATGATAAGTATTGTAGATGTTTGAAGCATTTCAATATTTTAATTTGCCTCTAGTGGAATAGGTTTCAATATTAATTAAATGTTTATGTGTGCATGGTTGAACTTGTAGCAAATGGCTATGGAGGGGCTAAAATACTCTAATTAGACAAATTCTTTGTATTTTGAAAATAAATTAAAATTCACCACCACATTGTTGAATTTGTATAGTTTCTTATAAAGTTTTATGATTTCCTTTATCTCGTTGAAATTGATTGTTCATATTTTATTTATACTACGTTTAAATAATTTTAGTGCCTAATTTTTTAATTATTATTTACTCTATTATAATTTGACATTACTTTTTTTATATGTTATTTCTTTTTATTATAATTTAAAAACTACTTGTTTAACCAATGAAATATCTTTAATGATTTTTTATGTTTTTCCATCCAGGCTCATTATTCTTCCTTACTAATAGTTTCCATAAGTTTTAATTATAAAGACTATAAAATAATTTAATTGTATTAAATTTAAATTGATAATGGATATTGAGGCTAAGATTCAATATTTTGCATACATGCTTACATCTGAAAAAAGGTGTCTTTATCTTGTGGCTGTGGTTGCTTCCAAATCTTTCCATTTTGAGACATCCTAGACGATCCTCCCAAAAGACAAAATGCTACAGAGTCCTTTAAAGAATCACAGTGAATGTTCTTATTTGTTTAAAAGATGGATATTGGGCATTACCTGGGTTCAGCGGACAACACTACTTTGAGGCATCCTATGAAATAGTTCGTGTGGCTTGTTTGACTTTCATATTTTCCAAATACAATAACAGAAATACCCTATTCAAAAAGTGGACTATTCTATAATTCCATCAAAACATGTCAATGCCCTCTTCCAAAAGTTCTATTTCGGCGCAGGCCAGGAGTAGTTGCACATTTGACAGGAGGGAATAATAGTTTTTCAAAAAATAATTTTAAGCGGAAATAATTTAAGTTTGAAAGGGGAAGGATGTCACAACTCGTCCTTAGATACACGTGTTTTCTAGTAGATTTCTACGACTATATGACTCTTGATTGGTTCGTTGGACTTTGACATTAGTATGCTATTTTGGATAGATTATATGACAATAGTTAAATAATATTATGGAGTGTTTTAAATTCGTTTTAGTTGATGATGATGTTTAATCTGATACTATGTTCCATATTGTTATGTTAATTTTAATATCAAGTATTTTAAATGACTTATGTAATGTATGAAATTTACTTTATGAGTTATGAGTTAATATTGATTATGGATTATTGGACATTGATCCACTGATGTGTCTTTAAGTGTGTCGAGTGGTTGCAGGAAGAAGGCGAGAGTGTGGCCTAGGTAGAGGAGATTAGCTCCTCGAAAGGGTAGGTGGGGATGGTTTGATAGCCACACACGCCATGTAGACATTATTACATGCTAAAATATTGATTTCAGTCTACTCTTGCCTTGCATTTTATCTCCACTTTGCTCCTTATATTAAACAAAATATATTATTCTTGAGTAAAGGAAATGTTAGAAATTTTCAAATGAGAATGTGAAGATAGAATACATAGCTTATTCATTTCATTTCTAATTTAAAAAAAAAAAAAACATAGAATGAATGTATAAAATGATGAAATAAAATAGATAGTTCCATTAATTATTTCCTTTACAATGTAACAAAACATGTAAATATTACTAAAATCAAGTGAAAGTAAATATTACAAAAACCAAGTTAAAATAAATAAAATGTTACCCCAGAAATAAATTTATTACATAGTCATTTAACAAGAATGGGCAACAATATCAATGAATGGGGCAACAATATCCATTTATTAAGTATGGACGACTCTTTCTATTTATTGAGTATGGACCTCCTTCTTTTTCTTGGATTTACTAAGATATGTCAGTCGTTTCCTTCAGTCATCCAAGCTAGCTATCTCAACCACTATATTAAATTGCTTATCTAACTTCTAATGAGAGTGCTAGTGCATTTAATTGGGTGGAGAAATATAAAGTTTTGAGCAAGGTATAAAGGAGGGGGAGGAAAAATAAAATGGAGAAGGAAAAAGGCACAAGATTTGGGGAAAATAGGAGAGTAAGCAGTGAAGTCGGGGAAGCAACAGATGTTGAACAACAAACAAAATTGAGTCCAAGTTCTTAATGTATTCAACATGCTTACTTTTATTTTTACATATCTTATCTTATGGCTGGAAATTTAGTTCATTTCCCATTCACCCAAATTTTTAGTTGTAGTTTTTTTTTGCTCTTCTTCTTCCTATGTCTCGCCTAAGCCTATCTTAATATGAACTTATTTCTTATCATTTGTTTTTATGACTCCAATGCTCATGTAATTATGATAATTTCTTAGTTTTACTTTACCCAAATAAGATGCCTCCATCTTATTCATATTTAAATTGCCAACAACTCTCTTAAATTTTGTTTCAATTTTTAGGCTAAAGTGGCAAGCCACTGTATTATTTTATTATTTTGTTAATTCTGATTCAACGAGGTCAACTGGAAAAGAATCAGAAAAGAAAACCCAGCATCGTCCCTAATATATACAAAAGTATAGATAGTTTAAACAAATAAATAAAAGAGGTATTTCAACTACTGCCCATCGCAAAAAAAAAAGTGTCATGGCATTTTGGCAGTCTCCAAGTACTATCTTCATGACAATGACCTAGCAAAAAACACAAATCTTACAAATCTACCCAATCAGATCCAAAACCACCTTCAAATGACCCTAGCTCACTAGGAAGAGGGCCCAAGCCAGTACAAAACTCTGAGGAGGTTTGAATCCAGTCCAAATCCAAGTAAACCTGATCAATTAATTCCCAAAAATTCTGTTCAATCAACAACATTGAAGCTACATTCATACCCCTAGAAGCTGAAGTAGTAGAATCCCTCTATAAATCAAACAAAGCCTGACCTACTAACTTAATGCGCTCCACCAATTGAACATCCATTAAATTTGGTGCAGAGGGCAAAACATATTTCAAATAATTAAAGCTGCCAGTGTCTACATGATGCAGGAGCATCCAGAGGTATAAGGGCAATCCTGTGTAACCCAAAAAAAATGTACTTAAACTTAGTTTCTGTTTTATGTCTTTACATTTTTGGATACCCATTTGGCTCAAATAAAGGTTCCAACTCTCATAGTTCAACTATCAGTGCGTTTGAAAATCTTGAAAAAATAGGAGCATGTATTTGGGCCATCATTTCGGTAAACTAGAAGGTGTGAATTGGCCAGATGAATGTAATCATGATTTAGAGCATTCCAGAAAAAGAATCAGGTCAATAGGCCCCACGATTTGAAAGTTATTGCAGTTTTTTGAGTTTTGGAGACATCCTAAGAATGCTTCAAAGTCAGGTTTGGGGCATTAAATGACCTCAAAAAGGGTCAAAAAATGGGGGACGAGCAAAGCTCGTCCATAGGGCTATAGAGCGCTTTTCAAAAATGTAAACGGTTCGTCAATCGGAGCTACAGTTCAAAAGTTATGCCTCCCGAAAGTTTGGCTACCGTTTCTGGATTCTTCTAGATTTGCATCGACTTCTAACGCAGCTTCTGGAACCTTCTATTTTGTCGGTGGATGCCTACTAGCACTTTCTAGAATGTACTCCTAGTCCTTAACCCTCTGGGGTCTATTTAAGGAGATTTCTGGCATTGTAAAAGGCAGTTCGGATTGGAGCTTGAGAGGAGGTGCTAAAAGGAGAAATATTCTCCAGATTTATGCTATTGTAAGCCCGTAGGGCATGTTTTGAAGTTTATTTTCTCTGCACTGTTTGTACTAGCTTATTTTCTCAGTTAATATAATTCCCCTTTTCTATTATGTCCATTCTGTTGTTGGGTTGTGTCCCCATCACTACAGCTTTTTTAATTGCTTCAAAAATATCAAAAAACTCATGTTTATGTAGAAGTTGATAATGTGAGAACAAACCACCAACTAGTACCGCTCCATTCCATAAGTTGTACTTTTTCATAGCCAAAATCAATTTATTATCAACTAGATAATGAGGATGGATTACCTTATGGGCCAATGTTTGAAGCAAATTAGGTGACTGTATTAAATCCATTACATTAGAAAGGAAAATTGAAATAAACTGAGATGGATATAGAAACATAAGTGTCGAAGAGCAAAAGAACTCTTCACTAATAATATGTTGAATACCTCTTTGAACTGTGGATGAGTAAATTAAAAACATTTGATCCATCACTTCATCCATAATAATGTTTGGTAACACCTTTTCCTCCAAAGATGATGATAAGAAAATACAAAAATTCTTTGGCATGATGGCATGGTGCTGTTTGTGACACATATCACAAGCTTGAGCGATATCCCACCCATAATTCATCTTGTAACTAGATCACAAAATTGTATTCTTGCAAAGAATGTAACTGAACACTGAGGTAAATAAAGATTGCAATCCTCATGTAATAAATTATAAAAAGAAACATTTCGCACAAGAGAACGTCCTTGAAAGAGCCAAAAAAAGTACTGGAAACAGTGTATTTTAATGACTCAAATTTAGCCACATGAGAAAATCAAATCCTAGTATCAAAAAATTCAATGTTGTCAGGGAATAATTAGAATTGAAGCACTTAAAATATATTGTGCAAGTCATGTCATCATAAATATTTCTTAGTAAATCATGCGACATTTATTAACGTGTACTCTGTTACCAGGGAAACTCGGCACTTATTCAGCAACTAAAAACCTTAAACTCAGCACCAAAACTCGGCACGTACAAGTTTTCACTCAGCAAAAAACATACAGCTCTGCATCACTCGTGATGGGGACACAACCCAAGCACAAAATGACCACAACAGGAAAAGGGAAATTGTATTAACTGTGAAAATAAGCTATTACATTCAGTACAGAGAAAATAGACTTCAAAACATGCCCTAAGGGCTTACAATAGCACAAAACTGGAGATAATTTCTCCTTGTGGTACCTCCTCTCAATTTTCACTCCGAACTGCCTTTTACAATGACAAAAATGTCCTTAAATAGACCCCAGAGGGTTAAGGACTAGGAGTACATTTTAGAAAGTACTAGTAGGCATCCACCGACCAAGTAGAAGGCTCCAGAAGCCGCTTTAGAAGTTGGTGCAAATCTAGAAGAATCCAAAAATGGTGTAACTGAACTTCTGGGAGGCATAACTTTTGAACCGTAGCTCTGATTGATGAACCATTTACATTTTTGGAAAGCTCTCGGAGCGCTCTATAGCCCTATGGACCAGCTTTGGTCATCCCCTATTTTTTGGCCCTTTTCGAGGTCATTTAATGCCCCTAACCTGACTTTGAAGCATTCTTAGGAGGTCTCCAAAAACCAAAAAACTATGATAACTTTCAAACCGTGGGGCCTTTTGACCTGTTTCTTTTTCTGGAATGGTCTAAATTCCAATTACATTCATCTGGCCAATTTACACCTCCTAATTCACCAAAATGATGGCTTAATTACATAATCCTATTTTTTTGACATTTACACATATCCCAAGGTGTTCAAATACTCTATCCTAGAACACTTTGGATGCTCCTGCATCAGACACCCAGGGTAGATTGAAAAGTGACCCTGTCACTTTATGAATGGTAGAGGAAATCCCAAATTGGAAACCTCAGCTGCTGAAATCCAGGTTGAGTCCTCTATCGGTCGTCCTTTCCACTTGGCCAAATACTCTTCATACTGCCTATTTCTGGTGCTCCTACCCACACGATGATCTAGAATGTCTTCTATATCCTCCTTCTTAGAAGTAGGAATTGGACATGGCTCTAACATCAGTTCCTCATCTGCACCATCATCATGATACTCTGTTAAGTCTGCAATGTTGAAAATAGGAGAAATGTGAATACCATCTGGCAACTCCACCTCATATGCATTTTCTGAGTCATATTTCTTTAGAATTTTGCAGGGGCCAAATTTCTTCATTTTCAACTTGTTGTAAGCACCGACTGGAAATCTTTCTTTTCATAAGTGTACCATGACTAAATCCCCTACTTGGAATTCCTTATGTCTTCTCCTTTGATCAGCCCTAGCTTTATACTCTTGATTCATCTTGGTAATGTGTGCTTGAACCTCCTCATGTAGATGCTTGATATGTTCAACAAATTCTTCAGCTTCAGCACTTGTCCTTTCCCCTTGCTCTATCTTCCTCAATTCTGGCATAGTCCTTGGGCTACTTCCATATACAATGTGGAATGGTGATCTACTAGTACTCCTATTTACAGAGTTATTGTAAGCAAACTCAGTTTGTGGTAGAATCAAATCCCACCCCTTGGGCTTATCCCCAACTAAACATCTAAGCAAATTGCCCAGACTTCTGTTTACCACTTTTGTTTGGCCGTCAGTCTGTGGGTGATGTGTGGAATTGAATTTTAAGTCTATTTTCAACTTTTTCCACAATGTTCTCCAGAAATACCCCACAAATTTAGTGTCTCTGTCAGAAACTATACTCCTTGGAAGACTATGTAGTCTTACCACTTCTCTGAAAAACAAGTCTACAATATGGACAACATCATGAGTTTTGTGGCATGGAATGAAATGTGCCATTTTGGAGAACCTATCAACCACCACAAATATTGAGTCATTACCCCTTGGTGTTCTCGACAATCCAAGAACAAAATCCATACTTATGTCCTCCCATGGCTTTGATGGAACAGGCAATGGCTAATATAGTCTAGTATTGTGGCTAAATCCCTTGGCAACTTGACAAACCTGGTAACTCTGTACAAACTTCTTCACATCTTATGAAATCTAAGGCCAAAAATAATGTTCTCTAAGAATGGCAATGGTCTTATCTCGACCAAAATGTCCTGCCATCCCTCCACTATTTTTCTCTTTAATCAGATTTTCCCTCATGAAACTCCTTGGAATGCACAATTGGCTGCCCTTGAATAACATACCATCCTGAATCAGATAGTCTAACCACCTAGTTCTATCTACAGCAACAGGCTCTTTACAAGCTTTCCACGCTTCAGCAAAATCAAGATCTTCAAGGTACAAATTCTTGAGTTCATCAAACCCAACTACTTCAACTTGCATTACTGTAAGCAACAACTGTCTCCTGCTTAGTGCATCTGCAACCCTGTTAGACTTTCCACTTCTATGTTTCAACACAAATGTATAGCTCTGCAAGAACTCTACCCACTTCATATGCCTTTGATTCAATTTACCTTAGCTATTTAGGTATTGTAATGCTTGGTGATCAGTATACAAAACAAATTCCTTTGGCAATAAATAATGCCTCCATTTCTTTAAGGCCTGAACTATTGCATAAAACTCTTGATCATAAACAGAATACTTCTTCTTTGCATCATTCAAATTTTCACTAAAATATGCAATAGGCTTACCTTCTTGGCTCAATACAACCCCAATAGCACTGCCACTAGCATCACAATTCACCTGGAACACCTTTCTAAAATTTGGAAGTGCCAACATAGGTTGTTCTGTCACCTTCTTCTTCAGCAATTCAAAACTTCTCGTAGCTGCTGTAGTCCATTTGAACTCTTTTCTATCCTCTCTTATTGTGTCAGTTAGGGGTGCACATATGCCACTAAAATTCTTAATAAACTTCTTGTAAAAAATAACCAGACCATGAAATGATCTTACCTCAGTAGCAGACCTTGGAGTAGGCCATTACAAGATGGCTTTTACCTAATCTGGATCCATTTTGAGACCTTCAGGTGATATAACAAACCCCAAATAAACTAACTCCCTTTTTGCAAAGATACACTTCTTCAAATTAATTAACAGTTTCTCTTCCCTTAACCTTTCAAGGACACTACGAATATGCAATAAATTTTCTTCCAAAGTCTTGCTGAAATTTAAAATATCATCCAAATAGACAATAACAAATTTTCCCAAGAACTTCTTAAGTACCTCATTCATAAGCCGCATGAAGGTGCTTGGGGCATTCGTCAATCCAAAGGGCATGACTAACCACTCATAAAGACCCTCCTTGGTCTTGAAGGCCATTTTACACTCATCTCCTTCTCGAATCCGTATCTGGTGATAACCACTATTGAGATCTATCTTTGTGAAGTACTGAGCTCCACTCAAGCAGTCCATAAGATCATCCATTCTTGGCAAAGGAAACTGATATTTGATGGTTATCCTATTTATAGCTCGAGAGTCTATACACATCCTCCGCTCTCCATCCTTCTTTGGTGCCAATACTGCAGGTACTACACATGGACTCAGGCTCTCCTGAATCAAGCCCTTCCTCAATAGCTCCTGAACTTGTCTATTTAGCTCCTCTATTTTAGTAGGAGTCATCCTGTGAGCAGCCTTGTTAGGAAAACTAGCTCCTGGAATTAGATCTATTTGATGACTGATTTTCCTTACTGGTGGCAATCTTTCTAGAACATTATCTGAGATAATATCTCCAAATTCACCTAGTAAATCTGAAACTTCAAGTGGTATTTCACTACTACTTTCTTTATCTTTCCTAGGAATCAAAGCATAGCACATACACTGATGTTTCATTCCATCTAAAAACTTTCTTCCATCAACAAGGCAAATCCTAGCACTGCTACATATGTTTTCACCTTCCTTTTTCATGGGCTTTAGTTTGTGGCAAACTCCATCCTTTGTTAGAGAGTATGTGTTTGCATGACCATCATGTACTGCATGTCTATCAAACTGCCATGGTCTACCCAACAATAGATGGAAAAAATCCATTGGAATAACATCATAGAGAACTTCATCATGGTAACTCCCAATATTGAATTTCACGAGACATTGTTCACTTACTAGGACCTTATGATCATCTTTCACCCAAGCAATCTGATAGGGCTGGGGATGTTTCTCCCTCTTGAGCGTCAGCTTAGAGATCATCTCCTCTGACACCAAGTTGTCAGTGCTACCACCATCAATGATCACATCACAACATTTTTCCTCACATTTGCACCTGGTACGAAACAAACTCCTCCTTTTTCCTGGTTCAATCTCACCACTTAATAGGACCCTTTCATTTACCAAGGTGTCTCCTCTTTCTGCATCCTCTGAATGTGATGACTATGCATCCTCATCCACATGAGAAACCCTAGCTTGACCCTTAGCTCTCCTATCTATCCTTCCTTGTCGTTGAGGGCATTCAAAGGCACGATGACCTTCTTCATTACAATGGAAATAGGTACCACAAAAGCCTCCTCTTCCTTGTCCACGTCCTCTACCTCTTCCTCTTTGATTTCCAAAGTCTTGATCACAAGAGTGGTTGAAACCCTCATTCCTCTGGTTCCTGCTAGTACCCACATCTTCATTTTTCTTTTGGATTTCATTTCGACCTCCAGATGACCTATCGCTTCCCCTTCCTCCTTGACCATGCCCTCTTTATCTCCCTTCAAACCTCTTATTTAGCTTCTCTTCAACTTGTAGGGCAAACTAGTATGCCTCTTCAACACTGGTCATTCTTACCAGACTTAATTCCTCCTAGATGCTAGGTCGCAACCGACTGATACAACGAGCAACCTTCTCCTTATTTTATTCTGTATGCCCTTCTCTAATCAAAAGTCGATAAAACTCCTCTATATATTCTTGGACTAATCTTCCTGCTTGCTTTAGCCCATGCATCTTCTTAAACAAATCAAGCTCGTAGTCCACAGGAATGAACTGCTTCTTTAATTTGTCCACCATGCAATCCCACCTTGTGATCTTCTCCTTTCCTCTTCTGTTTCTTTCCAATTGAACCTCTTGCCACCAAATTTTGGCATGCCCTTTCAGTTTGGCCTTTGCAAAATTAACCCTATCTGGGTCCTTGATATCCTCATACTCAAAGTATTCTTCCAGTTCATTGATCCAGTCGATCAACTCATCTAGTTTCAAATTTCTTGAAAATACACCCACATCAATTGTAGGTCTTTTCCCAAATTTAGTAATGGCCCTAAAAAGCCTTTCCTCTGCCTGATTCAGAACTTCCCCATCAAATTCCCCTTTTGGTCCAATTTCTTCTTCTTCATTGTCATCCTCACTATTGTCACCTGTGGCAACATTTGTTCCTCTATGAAGCTCCTTTTGCAATGCTTGTACCTGCCTTTGGAGGGCTCTAACCTCCTCAGGATTAACATCTCTGGCCCTTCCACCACGCTCTCTTCGTGGAGGCATCATCTTAACTCAAACCCACAACCACACAGTCCTGGTGCAAACTGCCTCACAGTCGGCGCTCTGTCTACACACTTAGGAAAACTAGCTCTAGTACCACTTGATGGGGACACAACCCAAGCACAGAATGGCCACAACAAGAAAAAGGAAATTGTATTAATTGTGAAAATAAGCTAGTACATTCAGTATAGAGAAAATAGACTTCAAAACATTCCCTAAGGGCTTACAATAGCACAAAACTGGAGATAATTTCTCCTTTTGGTACCTCCTTTTAATTTTCACTCCGAACTGCCTTTTACAATGCCAAAAATGTCCTTAAATAGACCCCGGAGGGTTAAGGACTAGAAGTACATTCTAGAAAGTGCTAGTAGGCATCCACTGACCAAGTAGAAGGCTCCAAAAGCCACGTTAGAAGTTGGTGCAAATCTAGAAGAATCCAAAAATGGTAACTGAACTTTCGGGAGGCATAACTTTTGAACCGTAGCTCCGATTGATGAACCATTTACATTTTCGAAAAGCTCTCAAAGCACTCTATAGCCTTATGGACCAGCTTCGCTCATCCCCCACTTTTTGACCCTTTTCAAGGTCATTTAATGCCCCTAACCTGACTTTGAAGCATTCTTAGGAGGTCTCCAAAAATTGAAAAACTGCGACAACTTTCAAACCGTGGGGCCTTTTGACCTGATTCTTTTTCTGGAATACTCTAAATTGTAATTACATTTATCTAGCCACACCTCCTAGTTTACCAAAATGATGGCTCAATTACATACTTCTATTTTTTTGACATTTACACGTATCCCAAGGTGTTCAAATACTCTATCCTAGAACACTCTGGATGCTCCTGCATCAACTCGGCACCTGAACATAGGTCTATGATATCAAACAACATTACTCAGCATCAAATACCATCTTATTGAACTCATCATCTGAAACTAATTGGCACCTGATACAATTCTGAGCAACTCGGCACCTGATACCAATCTGGACAACTCGGCACCTAATACAAATATTGTCAAACAAGCACTTCACCAACTAACTGACATACAACTCTGCATCACTCGACACCTCTAACTAACCATCTCGACACCTAATACAATTTTGAACAACTCAAACTAGCACTACACCATCTAACTGACTAGTTCGGCACCTAAAACAAATCTCAACAACTCAGCTCCTAATACAATTCTAGACAAATTGACACTTGATACTACTCTAGACAACTCGACACATAATGCAAATCTAGATTACTCGGCATCCTGATACAATTCTGGATAGGTCGGCACTTGATACAACTCCGAACAACTCGGCACTTAATGCAAATCTAGATTACTTGGCACCTAAACAACATACTCGGCACCTGATAAAGCTTGTTCTGCTTGGCACAAAGGGGCATCTGAATTTAGTTCACAAAACTCGACAGCCATGGCATCTACTCAACACCTGAAATATGAACTTCAGATGCCGAGTGGGTAGATGTAGATGCATCCAAGTCTTCTTGAATAAGATTTTGAAGGACCTTGTATTTCTCAATAAAAGGAAAAGGGTGAAGAGTAGAAGTGGTAATCCCCACACAACCCAAATTTGATAAAAAATCTGCAACTTGATTCCCTTCTCGATAAATATGTGAAATGCTAATATCCAAACATTCATCGAGAAGTCTCCAAATCTGATTAAGAACAAATTTTAGTTTCCAAGAAATGATGTGCCTATAGATACATGCATCAATAATAATTGACAAATCCCCTTCTATATGTAGCCTATGGAAACAACCCTGTTTAGCTAGAATAAGTCCAGCCAATAGTGCATGAGCCTCTACAATATTATTAGTGTTAATAGGCAAAGGAGAAACTGTGATAGCCACAACCTGGACAAAGGGATTTCTAATACATGCTCCAAAACCTGATGGGCGAGGATTTCCTTTTGAAGCTCCATTAAAGTTCAGCTTCCAAAAATCATATGCTAGAGGTCTCCAAAAATTCTTTCTAGGTATGAGAGAAGATGGGGAATAGTTAATTTTCCAACCATATGGTATGAACAAATGTTTCCATTTTTGGACAATTTGAGAATCCCATTGGGTCACAATCAGGTTGATTTTGACCATTTTTAGACTAGAATTAGTCACTTCCGAGATTGATTTTTCAATACCATTCAAAACAATGTCTAGAGGGAGTGATTCCTTTTTGAAAATACGCTTGTTACATTCCCACCAAATAGCCCAGATAACCAATGCTGGTATGCATTTCCAGAGATTTACAAACAAAGATTTTTGATAAAGAACTGGCCAAGCTTGAAAGAGATCCCAAAGATTGTTTGGCAAAGGAGTATAATAATTGAGTTTACTCAAAATAAAGCACCAACATTGAAAAGAAAAGGAACATGTAACAAATAGGCGATCCATGGATTCTTCATGCTCCTCACAAAGAACACATTTAAAAGGAGGAGTAATATTTAATCTGGTCAATCTATCACTAGTTAAAATCCTTTTTTTAAAAGCTAACCATGAGAAACAACCTGCATTAGGAAGAACAACTAGATTCCAACAAAATAAAAAAGCTCTTGAAATAGGATTTTGTAGACCATTCTGTTGCAGAATTTTATACCCCTCTTTCACTGAATAATTTCCATCCTTAGCTGGAGCCCAAAAAATCCAATCTTGGGCTTCAGAGAAAAAAACTTGTCTAGAAGACAAAATATATTGAAATTGACTGATTTCCTGAGGTGATAGAGGTAACTTCATGGGATCCTTCCAAACTATTTTCTTAGAAAATTCACAGACATGATCCACATAATGAAAAAATTGAGACCCCCAGTGAAGCTCAACAACTTGGATAACATTCACTGAGATTCCACTCTTAGAGAGTGGAATTTGACCATTCCAAGAATCATTCCAAAAATTAATACTAAAACCATTATTTACTTTCCAAGAGATGAAGTCAACTATGATTTTGCGCAAAGCTATCATAAAGTCCCAAATAACCGAGTATTTTGGAGGATTTGAGATAGTGAGGATTCTAGAGGGATCATTATTATCAATATATTTTTGCTACATAATTTTGCACCGCTTGGACTGAGATTTACAATACATGTGCCAAATAAATTTCCCACCAAAAGCTTCATTTCTAAAGGATAGATCATGAATACCTGCCCCTCCAGCACTAGGAATCTGTGACATATCTTGCAACGAAATGAGTGGGATCTTATCAGATTCATTCAAATTACTCGACCAAAGAAAACCCTTAATCAATTTTTGAATTTTGTTAGTAACACTTTGGAAGGGATCTTAAGAACAGCAATGAAGTAATTAGGAATTGCAGCTAGAATTGATTTGATCAGCAATATTTTTCCCACTAATGACAACCATCAAACTTTCCAAGAAGCAATTCTACTCTGAATATGCTAAATAACCGAAGACCAATATGAAGATCTATTTGAACCCATGAAGAAAGGAATACCCAAGTATACTGAGGGAAGAAAATCTTCTGAGAAACCCAAGATCTGTTTAACTTTATCTGAAACCAACTTCTTAGTATTGAAAAAGTAAATCTTGGATTTCTGACCATTAATAACTTGGCCAGACACAACTTAGTAGAGATCAAGGGTATAAAGAATTTGGCAAGCTTCCTGGACACTTGACAATCCAAACAATAAAGTATCATCCACAAAAAGAGAATGTGTGATAGATATGTTTGTTCTTGAAATAAGAGCTCCTTTCCATTTCTGTAACACATGCTGGTGTGAGATTGCCCTACTAAATGCTTCAGCCATAATAATAAAAAAGATTGGGGATAAAGGATCCCCCTGTCTAATCCCTCGTGTAGAGAGAAAAAAATCCACGAGCTTACCATTAATAATCAATGAAAACCAAGCTCCCTAAATGCATGCCTTAATCCATTTACACCAATTTTTGGAAAAACCCATTTTATCAAGTACTTGAAGTAAAACTTTCTAGCAAACTCTATCATAAGCTTTCATCATATCTAATTTAATAATAAAATTTGGAGAATTACTTGAATTAATAGAGTGGAGAACTTCATGAGCCACAAGAGCCCCTTCCATGGTTTCCCTTCCCGGGACAAATCCACCTTGTTCTAGAGAGATGATACATGGAATAAGATGCTGAATCCTCAGATATATGGCTTTAGTGATAATCTTATAAGATAAATTACATAAAGAGATTGGTTGAAAATCTGCAAAGGTTTGGGGATCCTTATTCTTTGGAATAATGGAAATATTTTTAGTATTAAAATATTTCAACATATGTTTAGATCGTCGAGATTCTTCAACAGTTGCCAATAAATCCCACCCAATAATATTCCAGCAACTTTGGCAGAATAATGCAGAAAAGCCATTTGGACCTAGGGCTTTTTCAGGCAGAAAGGAAAACACAACCTTTCAAATTTCTTGAATGGTGATAGGAGCCATTAAAATATCATTATCTTGATTTGAAATCAGTTTTGGAATAGATTCAAGAAGTTCTTCAACTTGTGACACATAAGGATTAAGCAAAACATCAGGTGCAAGTAGGCTTTAAAAAAATTTAGCACCTTCATTTCTAATAAGCTCTTCATTGGTCAGAAGATCACCAGATGAAGCATCTTTGATATAAAAGATTGTGCTATTAATTCTCTTTTGCTTAGCTGAATTGTGGAAAAACTTTGTATTTCTATCCCCATCCTGGAGCCATAATTCTCAAGATTTTTGTCTCCAGTACATCTCTTCTCTAGCACACAGATCCTCCCATTAGGATTGTAGATTATTTTGAGAAGAGAACATTTCTTCATTCATTCCTTGTTGGATGATTTGATTATATACTTCTTCTAACTATGCCTTGACTTCTGCCTTTTGAAGAAACACATTTTTGAACACCTGTTGATTCCAAATTTTAATTTGAGATTTGACATATTTAAGCTTCATGGTAAACTGGTGCATTTTAAGATCTTCCCTTGGAACTTCATTCCACCACTGTTGGATGCTAAGGAGAAATGTGGGATGTGTAACCCACATACTTTCAAATTTGAATGGGGAATGAAAATGTTGTTCTAAAGATTTTTTATTGCAAATGAGGCTTAAAGATATAGGAAAATGATCAGAACCTAGTAAAGTTAGAATTTCTAAAGAGATATCTGAACAGCTCAATTTCCAGTCATTAGATAAGAAAAATCTGTCTAGGTGGGCAGCAATATTAGGAAATCTAGATCTATTATTAGTCCAGGTAAAAGATCCATTAATTGGATGAACATCCATTAGATTGTTATTATCCACAAAGACATTAAAATCTAGTATTGTTTTATGGGGAGGGATGATGCCTCTAGTTTTCTCAGATTGAGATAATAGTGCATTAAAATCACCACCAATAACCATTTGCTATTGCTCTTGCATTCGAAGAGAGCATGTGATAGAATTCCATAAACATGCCTTATCCAAAGACGAAGCAGGACCATATACATTAATCAGAATAAAAGATATGTCAAATGCTGATATGTTTAGCATCTACCAATTGTTCTCTTATTGGATGATCTTTGAATTAACTGAAAGAGGATTCCAAAGTACTGCTATACCTCCAGAAGCACCCAATCCTTGCATATGATGAGACTTCCATTTTTTCCATGTAGCAACTATTTTATCAAAGTTATGTTGGGACATTTTAGTTTCCTGCAATAAAATAATATCTGATTGTAAAGAATCAATGACTTGTTTGATTCTTTGCCTCTTGTCAGAGGCATTTAAACCTTTGACATTCCAAGAGATGATCTTCATTGGAGACAAGGAGAACACCTAGTTCTCCTTTTCAATCTTGTAATAACAGTGAAGCTATTGTCTAATGTTGTTTGGATGCCGACAACAATTTTTGTTCTAATCTTGGAACCCTTTGGTCTAGCTCGCACCTTGGGTGTTTTAACAAATTGGAGTTTTAATAGATAGAGTTTGCAATATTGATAGAGGCTGAACTTTCAAATTATCCTAATTGTGTAGATCTGGAAATTGAGATTCTTGTGGTAACGAAACCATAGACTTTTGCACAAGCTGATAGAGGTTAGCCTCTAATCCCAAGGAATCTTTTTCCATTAGATGTACACTAACTGTGCTAGGGTCCTGAGGAAATTGGTTAAAAACTATCTTAGAGTCGAATGCCTGATTAGGGATCAATTTATTCCAAAATTGAAATTCTCGAAGAAGGGTGTCAATTATAGGTGAAATATAATCTCTAGCTTGCAAACCTTCTTCTTTTGCAATATCAAAAATAATAGAGGTGGTAATTTTAGATAAAATTTTATCACAAATAAAATTCAATATTATAGGAGAAGGATGGAAAGAGAGGCTCTAGATAGGCCGCCCTAGCAATGAAACTAAGAATCTTCTATTATGAAAAGTGATCAAATGGAGTGACTTCGGAGATACACAATGTTGATAGTCTATCTGAGGGAGTAACTTGGAGCTCAGATCTATAAAGGAATCCCTTGGAGATGAAGGGTCAAACTTTAGCCAAAAAAAATTACTAGTGAAATACGCATGCTAGAAAAAAGCCATAATCCAAAGAAATTGTTGAAGAAAAACCAAGAATGAATTTGGCATATGCCTATTCACTGCATGCAAATTGTAGGAACTATTTGTTGTATCATCTTGGTCCCCTGACTTGGAAAGAGTTGTATTGTCCTCAGAAATGTCACAGTCCATGAAGGAAATTTTTTGAGAGAAAATGTTGGGATCTGAACAATAATCGGGACAAACTTGTAAACCATCCTTTTGACCAGAATGACACATAAAATTGAATTGACCAAGTTTATCTTGAAATTTATGAATCACAGAGGAATCATGCACCATAACTGATTGCATCCATTTTCCCCATTTGGATATGCGAGCAACAGTTTTAGGAAATGGTTTGTGCATGTTACTCAATAAACAAACCCTAACTTCGAATTGGGGACACTCATATGGAATCAAATCATGTTTCAAAAAAATACCCAACTTGTTGGCTATAATTTCCACAATCTTAGGATCATGATACTCCAATGGCAGAGAAGGAAAAGAAATCCAATGAGGAAAGAATTTGATATTAATATTTTGTGGATTAAAATTTGTGATCCACAACATGGTATATAAACCCACTCCTTGACAAAACCACCCTTTCTACTTATTAACAACATCTCTTTCATCTTTGGAATTAAAAACAACATTAAAGAAATTGGAGTCTGAATCATGATAAAAAATATCTTTAAGTCTAGACCAAATCTTGAAAGCCCAATTCTTGATATCCATAAAAGATAAAGAAGCCATAGAAAACTTACCTATGAGAGCTAACTGTTGAAGGGTAGAGACCGAGCTTTGCAACATGTGATTAGAAAAAGTAACATTCAGCTGTTGTTGAGATGGATTCAAAGGACCTTGATCCACATGATTTTGGGATTTCACTTGATATTGTCTTGCAGCTTTAGATCGGATGCAAGGTGTGGAAGACCTTGATCTATCTTACCATGAACTTTTTTCCTCCAGATCTTTTTTGGCATGAAGGTGGCTCTAACAGTATTCAAGTCTAGCTTCTCTTGATTCAGATTGTGCTGCATAGGTAAACCATGACGAGCACCTTCAAATTTATCAAATGCAGTTATTTTTGGAAGATCCGTCACTTTTGACTTCTCTAATCAAATTTATGTTTCCTATTTTTATCTAAAATGAATCTCCAGGATGAACCATTCATTGAAGGATTAGAATGAGAGATATTTTCCCACCCAAAACATTTTGGTGGTTGAGGCTATTGTATACGGTGAGAAGATTCACCCTTTTCAAAATAAGGTGAGATGTCATGGTTTACTTGTTCGGAACCTTTAGATCCCTATTGCAACCTTCAATCATGAAAATGAGGGTTAAGGAAAAATGGTTTGGCAGGTTGAACAATTGCTGTCCCTTTGAAAATAGACTTATCAGTGGTATTAGAATTTATATCTCTGAAAGGATATTTCTCAAATGGAAAGGAGTTTGACATGGAACCAATTGGTTGTACCACTGGTGTAGAAGAAAAAATCTATCTAAAATTGTGGTCATGATCCCCAGCTGGGTGGACAATAGGGGTAGATGAGAATATGGAAGAAAAATCATGAAAGATATGATCAGAGGCAGAATGATTATCTGTTCTTGTTGCATGTTGCCATTAGATTTTCCCTCACACCTATGTTGAAGCTGATCCAGGCTACCCAATTTTCCCTCATGCCGAAGGCGCTATGTTGAATAGGCAATTCACTATATTTAAATTGATCCAAACCCAGAGGCTTTTGATGATGAACCATAATGCCATGGAAATCCCCCTCATTCCCATGGAATTTCTGCTCGTGGCCCTTGCCCTTGCCATTGAAACCCTTACGCTTGCCCTCAAAGCCCTTCCCTGTGCACTCCATAATTAGCTCAATGCCTACTAGAGAGTATGATTTCTATTATTTCTTTAAGCTGATTGCTTTCTATTTGTGCAACTCTTCTACCATGCAAACACATTTTTTTAATATCATATTAGTAGCTGTTTTCAACACTAAAGTAGCATAGTTGTGGAAGTTCTATCATTCTGCAGTAAACTAATAGATGTTTCTTTCCAAATTATGAATGTCTGTTATGTGAAACAATCAAATTCTCTTTTTATTTGTTTACTGTAATGGAATTTGTGGTATGATCAACAACTCTTCCAAAAATAAAAGATAAAAATAAATAAATTGGTAAACTCATTATTTAAAAATTTATATATATAGAATGGTTTTAATAGATGAAGCTCATTCCTTCATTTAAATGGTTAGTGGAAATGAATAGATTCTTGATATGTGAATTAGAAAAAGAAAATATTATATAAAATGTTGATAAATAAAAATGATAGATTTATTTACCATGATATTGTTTTTGATTAGATAAACAAGTTTTACAGGGAACCTAAAACCCAACAGTTAAAACAAAAAAAGGCTTATAATAAGCGTGAAAGCCCAACCAAAAAATTTTAAGTTCATAGGTTGATAATAAGCATTAAGCCTAGCCAAAGGAAAGAGTTCTAAGAAAAGACTAGGAAAAAAAACAAGCAAAGCCATGGCCTAAAGCCAGAACAAAAAGCCAAAAGACAATGATAAACAAAAGAACAGGCAAGAGTTATTCCTCATTCTTTCGCTCCAGATCATGCATAACCTAAGCTTCCTCAAAGGCTAGTTGATTCTCCTCCATTTCCATCTGTTGCACCCTTTGATTCCCCTAGTCCTAATCAGGAATGAAGTTGTCCTTTGTAGAGTCATCCTCTGTTCTAGCCTCATAGCTGTCTTTTCCATCCTCATCTTCGTGAATTTCTCTGTCTTTGATCCAGCCCATGAGAGAGATGATGTTGTTGTTAATGGAGCTTAAAAAGGAGAACATCTGATTCGCAAGGTTGTGATTGTAGTTTTCTAGGTTGTGTATCCTTTTTTTCTGCTAGACTGAGCCTGTCAGCTGAATCCATCCTCCTGTTGGCATCCATCTATTTCCTTGTTGCGTCAATATGTTTCACTTGATCTGTAACCTCCTCAAGCTCATGGAAAAGCCATTTGATTGATCTAAAATTGTCAATCATACTGTTGCGAGCATTATTTAAGAGGTTCATCCCTATCTCCCTGGCTCTATCCGAAATAGCCACAATCGTCGGATCAATTAGTTCTTCCAGCCGCTGCTCTTCTTGATTGTCCACGAGGATTTGGGGATTCATGGCCTCCCTAAAGATGCCCATCTTGGAAGTCTTGACATTGAATTTGATCCACGCTTTCCTCCTATGATTGGTCTGCACTTCCCCTTCCACATACCTAACTTTCTCCTCTCTTTGCTCCTCAGGATGGAGATGGATAGGAGAAAGGGGCAGCACAAACACCTCCTCAAATTAAGAGTGCACTTCCTCCAAACTCTCCCTCTTGCATTTTTTCCTTCCACAAGTTCCTCCTTTATTTCCTCCTACGTCTCCTTAACCACCTCCTCAAACTCTGGTTCCTCCTCATCATCGCTATCTCCCTCCTTAGCCTTCTTAGTAGGCTTCTGCCTGAGATCCCTAGGGTTTTTTCTGCTTGGGGTTATGGGGGAGGGGGATTTTTTAGCATGGTAAGTCGCTACTTTCCTTGAAGAAGAGATCCCACCTTTCTCAAAGCTAAGGCTCTGAATTTCATCTGAGTCAGAGGAGTAGCTGGAACTTCCAGACTCCACATTCTCTTTCTCAGGGGGGACGATGCTTATAGTCTGAGCTTTGAAGTGCTCGTGGATAAGCAGCAGTAATCCCTCGTGCAGAGCCGAGTTTGCAATGGGCTTCTTTTTGAAGCTGTCCACCGCCTTGCTCATTGAGGTTAACAGATAAAAAGGGAAGGAAATTTTGGCTTTCTTCTGGAAATGATTCAAAATGACAAAGTGGTGGGTTCGGGCTCTATCAAACCTAGGGTCCAATGTAATGTACTCAATAATAGCTTTCAGAACATACCTCCACCGCTTCTTCATGGAGTCAGGGACATAATAGGTGTCAATCTTTTTCAACGCCTTCAATTCCTTTTCACTCTCCACAAAGTCCCTAACCACATTGGTAGAGAGCTTCTTATCCCTAAAGAATTTAAAACCCTCGATAGGGATTTTAGTGACAGTCGCAATCAATTCCTCCATAATTTGAAAGTAGATACCATTCTCCTTAACCTTGCAATCCCATTAGGACCCCACCATACTTTTGGTCACCTCCTGATCGAAACCATGTAGCTTCATGATATACTTGGTAACCCCACCCTCTTCAAGCTTTTCCCACACTTTCGGCCTACTTCTCCATTTCTCAAAGTACCCCACCGGCTCCTTTCTACATCTCTCGCCCACCATTTTTGCACACTGCACACCCACTTTACTCATGTGCTCTTCATTCTGTGACTAAAATGGACCACCGAGAGTAAGCAAAGAATAGAGAAAAATAATCCTGTTGTTGCCCCTAAAATGATTGCGATAAACAACCCACAAATCATGGCGATTAATCAATAAAGGATTATTGCATTTACTATTTCCCATGCTTCTATTATGAAAAGTACCCTTATTTCTTAACCCTTTCATATTCATAATTAAAACTTGATTTCCTCCATACTTCCTTGGATTTTATCCAAGTCGGTTAGACTTTTAACATTCACCAGCAAACAAGTTGTGGGAAGCCAAGTCATTTTTTGGTCTGTGCCGACCCCTATATTCGCAAACTTGTTGGAAACCGAGTTTGCTTCCCAAAAAGTATCACTGACGTGGAAATTTAGCAAGGGTCTCTCTAGTCTCATCAATAAGATTTGCAATCGTCCAAGATGGATATGAATTGCCATTGATGCACTTTATAATGTTATTCGAGTCCCCTTCAAGCCATAAATTGGTGACTCCTATTTCAAAACCCAGTTTTACAACATTGCACGCTGCGTTGGCTTTCGCAAAATGATTTGTTTGGAAACCCAACAGGAGAGCAAAAGCCACAATACTGTCTCCATTTTCATTCCTTACCACACCTCCACTACCCGAGGATCCAGGGTTGCCCTTGGAGGCTCCGTCGAAGTTGGCTTTATGCCAACCTTTAGGGGGGAGGAGCCACTTGGCTTCCTGTCTTTTCCTCACTTTGTCTTTTACCTTCTCCTTTTTCCTACCTCCTATCTCAAAAACTCCCCCCTTCCTCATGGAAAAATTATCCTTTATGTTACTGAAGATATTCCTTCCAACAACTAAAGTTGGCTCCTCCCTATGTTTGAAAATTTGATTATTTCTCTCCTTCCATATGCTCCAACAAAAATGGGGCAGGAGCCAGGAGCTAATTTCCTGCAAGGCAGACTCATTGAATATGTTGTGCCATTGACAGAAAAAGTCTAGAAGGTTGGAAGGAAAGCACCAGCTGTGGCCAAGGTCCTGGGTGAGGAAGCCCCAAACTGTCCTAGAGTAAGAGCATAGAATGAACAAATCGTTACCTGTCTCTAACTCTTCTTTGCACAAAACACATCTGCTAGGCATGATATAACCTCTTTTAATGAGATTTTCCTGGGTGAGAGTTTTGTCTTGAAGAGCCAACCAAAAAAACATGTTGATTTTTGGCATTAGGCCTGGGAGCTAGGCCCTCGACCAAGGGGGAGACTCTTTTAAGCTCCATAAAGCAGAGTACCCAGAGGCAACCAAATAGAGCCCATTGGCATTATCCCTCCAAACCAGTTCATCCTTATTGTTGCTGAGGGATAAGGAATTAAGCATGATCATGATTGGTTTGAGGTCCTCTGAGATAATGGAAAGGTCCTTCCATCCCTGTTCAGTCTTGTAATTGCTGACTTTGTGCCCAAAAAGGTTGATGCAATCATTAGCCCATACTCCATAGCTGGGGTTATTTATGAGGGGGCCTTAAGAAAGCTAGCAGTCAGACTAGAACAAAATATTCTCCCCATTATCCAGCTTTCAAGAGACTTTAGAATTAGCAAAGTCCATGTCTTTTAAGAAACCATTCCAAACAACTGAGCCTCTTGGGATATCCTCACTGAATAGAGTGAACTAAATAGAGGGCCTTTTTATATACTTATTTACCATAGTGTCTCTCCATTCCCCTGTGCTACTAAAGATGCGCCAGATTTTCTTTGCCAGGAGGGCCTTATTGATGTGAGTGAGCTTCTTGATTCCCAGACCTCCATTCTTCTTAGGGAGGCAAACTTTGTCCTAAGCAACAAGGGGGTACCTTTTATTCCTTTCAGTTCCTGTCCATAAAAAATCCCTTTGGATTTTCTCCATCCTCTTGGCGTATTTCACCGGTATGGTGAAAAGGCTCAGGGCATATATTGGGAAGTTTTGGAGGATGGATTTAACTAGTTGACATTTTCTAGCTTGGCTAAGAATGGCTCCTTTCCAATTTACCATGATATTGTTGGAAAGCGTCATTTTTAGAGTAAAATTTGTACTATTTTGAGATATTAGATAGTAAAGAGAGAGTTACCTTCATTTTATTATTTTGTTAATGGTGATAAATTTAAATCATTTCTTTATGTAAAAATAAAGTTAAATGTAAATTATTTTCTTTATTTTATTAAATTATTTATTTTGGTGAAATCTAATGGTGAAGTTAATTAGAATTACAAATATAAATCTCATAACTATAATTTAATTGTTGTGGGTAGTGAGAGTTTCATATTTTTCTTTGATTATTGTTTTATTGGAAAATAAATTATAAAGTAATGTTGACCATGAATAGTGTGAAGTAATTTTAATTTAAATTGAATTAGAATTGACTTCCAATATTTCTATTTAAGGCAAAGTGTCATGTGTGTTCCTATGACCTTGACTTCATGTCCATGAGTTACTATGTTAGCATATATCTAATGATTTTCCTGTAAGGTAGTAATATGGGAGGGGTGTTGAATGTGGAGTAATAGGGAAGGGTAGAATTGGAAGTGATGAACATTTCATTCTATCTACCAGTTTTAAATTCTGGGTTTAAGTGCTTTGGCCAAAGCCACATTGTGCATCTGTGATTATGTTTGGTTATTGTTTCATCTTCCTACCACATCCATGATTATGTTTTACATGTTAGGCATGTGTGCTATTGTAAGTAGTTTCACGGCTGCACTAGATCCATCCGATCCTATTGTTTTGGGTTGCTAGGCTTCTCAAGCAGGGTTGGGAAGCTCTTCGTGTCATGATGAGCCCCAGGGGATCTAACCACTCCGTGGTTGGGTGGTAAAAGTGATTAGGCCACACTCTCATCTTGAGACGCAAATGGACTCATCATCAAGGGCTATGAGACTGCGACTTCTTGATGGACTCATTCGAGGGCACTATTGTGTATTATTTTTATCTTAATGTAAATTCTCCATGATGCATTTCAATTTTATGTAATTATAATTTATTATGATGTTGGAAGTGTTCGACAAGGATGTTGATATCATTGTACATGAATAAGTATTAAAGTTTTATGACACATGATGGTTTAAAATTACTTGATAAATATGGGTGAAATTCATAAATATTCATTCTTTTGTGAAATTAATTTTTTGTTGACTAGTCAAATGCCTATTTGACCTTGAATTTCTTTGACCTTTCCAAGCTTTACTGAAATGGATGATGTGGAGTGTCTAGTAGGATTCTAGTCCTTACAGTAACAGAAGGGAAATGATGAACAAACATGTTGGCAGGGGCCACACTACCGAGACTGGCTAAACAACCAAATATTAGAACTAACGTATTAGCCAGTTCTGTTACTTCTGTAATAAAACATTACAAACATTTGACCTCAAACATTATCTATTTTAAATTTATGTTCATCCTGATTACAAGTGAATGCATGTGTCAGAATAAAGAGATTGCACAATAAATATTTATAAGAAGAGGACTTTTTAAAAAAATTGAAAATATAAAACATATGATGTTTTGTTTTTTAAACAGTGAAATTATATTTTTAAACTTTTCAATTTATGTTACAATAATTAATTTACATAAAAAATTCTATTATTAGTATTTTCTATAATAATTTAATGATGGATCACATCTGAAATGTTGATGTTAAAAATTACACACACAATCAAATCCAGAAAGATAATTAGTCAAAAATGGTTTATGGAAACCTGATAAAATTCAATGAAATAGATGTATTTCTAATTTAATTTTATAATAAAAAATATTAAATTTAGAATGAAGTTTAATGTAAAACAAATCGAATAAAGAATAAATCTTTAATATAATAATTATAATTTCTTTTTCCTCTTTTCTTTTTATGTAAGTATTATATTTTTAAAAAAAATAGATGACAAATTTTTAACTTTATAATTTTTCTAAATTTTTTTTCTTTGTTTTAATTGGTTGGTTCAATCAAACTCTTATGAATGTTGGTATATAATTTTTATTTTTTTAAATCCTCTCTTAGCATAATAGTTATAGATATTTTAAACTATTTTAAAGTTATAATTTTAATGAACTAAAATATAATATTTTATAAAAAAATCAACATAATATTTAAATAAAACTATATGATTTATTTAGATATTAATAAATAAATTTAATCCAAATGATCACTATTTAATTTAATTATCAATAATCTATTAAACTTATTTAAATTATTATTACTATAAAAATATGAATTTTGGTTATTTTAAATAACTATAATTTTTTTAATATTATTATTTCTACTTATAACTAATGTAAACTAATGTAAGTAGCTAGGCACCATGTTAGTGCTAAAACTATATTGAAGAAAAAAATTAAAATTATTATTTTTACTATATACTGCTAAAGGCAAGTACTTAGCCACTTTGTGGCAGTTGTTTCTATTATACATCTTTTGTTTTGTTTCATTCTGATGGAGTGTGTTTCAAAACATTAATGTTATAAAACACTCACTCCAATCTAGAAATCTCCATTATAATTATGATGGATTGTGGAAATTTGATATCTTGAAATATAAATTTGTTCTCTAGTTAAGAATTTAAAATTTAAAACTTTAATTTATAAATTTAATAACAAAGTAATTGTATGTAAAGTTTAAGTACATTTTTACAATTTAATGAAAATAGGGTTTTTATCTCAATAACCTACTTGTCTCTATATTAGACTTTATATTTCAATAATAGCATTCTAATAACAAATATATTATTTCTGGTATGGTCTTGTGAAAAGTAATAGAACTTGACTGGATATGGGTAGAGGATGTCTTGATAAGGATTGTGGCTAGTAGGTATGGAGGGTTTTTTAATTCTATGTTTATGACAAATGGAATAAATGGTATATAATGTTAGGTACCTTAGTAATTATGACATGTAAATTTGACTCTTACATTTTATTTTAAAAAAATAAAATCTTATATTTAAATATATTCAAAATAATACATTATTATATAAAGAATTAATTTTAATATTGTTAAATTATGTATATGTATGTGTGTGTATATATGAAGTAATTCTTTAGATTTAATAATCATTCTTTATTAAAAGGGATATATTAAGATTATTTTTAATTTAATATTTTTATTATAAATTTTTTGTTTTCATATATTACAAACATAATTCTTTTAATAAAAATATTGTAAATAAAGAAACATTTTGGATTCAAAATATATTTTATTACTTTATGAATTGTAAAACATACAATTACCGATATTAAATACCAATTTTTAAATTTTGATATTTTTTTTTGTTATCATTTACAATATATTTTAAAAATAATATAATTCATATTTTAAGCTTATGTGTGCTACAAAGTCAATATAAAAATTTGAAAGCATTAGTGACAAACCTTAATTTATTTGACCAATTCCATCATACTTGAAGAAAATGTGGAGGCTATGTGAGCTTTTAAAGGGCAACTCGATAGATTTATAGGGCATTGGCTAAATAGCTAAATATTTGCACTGACATATTAGCCAACATCATTACTTCTATTAGCTCTTTGTTTGTAACAAAATGTTCCTACTTCTAACATTATGTACATTTCATATATATATTTGACAATGGATAATCTCTAGATAGAATGCACCAAAGACAAAAAAAAAAAGTTAAACATGACTCTTTTTTAGATTCACAAAAATAGAGCTAAATTTTCTCAAAATTTTTGTTGTTTTCGATCACAAAATATAAAGATCATGAAGATCAAATGCTCAAAATTTCAAAAAAAATCATTGTATTTTTATTTTTTTTTGAAATTTAGTCAATGGTGCAATTTGTAGGGAGGATAGCCACATCCTTTATATTCATCCCATAGCTATACAAATGAACATATCCTCTGTGCCAGAGTAAATAGATTATCTAGGGCCTATTAATTAACATTCGTTATAGTGCAACATATTTGCACCGATAACCTTTACCATTCACATGGGCATGAACAATATGAGTGCCTTTATGTAAGGTATGTAAGTACTACATAGTTAGGTCAATAATTACTAACAAATTACTCATCCCCAATTAAAACATATACATATGTGTGTGTGTGTGTGGAAGAGTATATCTTTTTCAAACTCGGAGTTTAAATAGAAAATTAAAACTTATATTAATCATTTACAATATCTTTTCCAAACTTTCTTTATATGTTTTTCTTGTTAGTTTGCTAGATTATTATTTAATAGCAATGTATTTGTAAAATAATATTTATTTTCATTAATAGAGTAATAAATTATTATTTTTTGAATCCTCTATAAAAATGGAAATTAGAATAGATTTTAAAAATATGAAGCATGCAATTTTTTTGAATAAAAACAAGCAACAAAGTAGACACTCCCGACCTTCCAAGAAACTGGCATTTTTGGTGACTAGTCCAAACCCTAGTTCTCACACGCTTTGTAAACATCTAGTGCCTCAACCATGATCATCACCACAAGGCCATAACAAAGAAGTAGATAAGTTTGGGAGTCACTGCATCGATGCTCCTTCCTTCAATCTTACTCATTCTATAGATTTACAGTTTGTGGTGAAGACATCGAATCCCTTTTCAGCCCTAATTGGGCATAGTGAATTCAAGCATCCTATTACACCATAGGAAAATTACAATCATCAAATTAGTAATAAAAAGTCAGGTGCTACCATTCAAGAGATATAAGCGAAATCTACTTTAAGAGGTTAGGGTTTTGGCCAGTGGCAAAATTCAATGAGAACAATAGAGTTAGAGCCAAATTGAAAATGAATTAGGCCACTATACTCTAGGTCTCATCGGATCATAATAAGGCAAGTAAGGTTCTGTTAATTCCTCAAATGATTAAAAGAGATGATTTCCCCAAATCAGGCAACACCTCTACCTAGAAAGGCTTTTTCCCTAATATCATTTGCTCTACTGCAAGCTTAAACAAACAAATTCTTTTCTTTAATCATACTAAATATGCAGCCCAACAGATAGGATTTCTATCTGAACTCGATTAGATTTCCCTCAATATTCATGAAGCAAATCTTCAAAAGATAGAAAATTCAAATCCCAAATCACCACATAACCCTTCTAATACATATACCCCACCCACCCCCCCACCCCCCCATCATAGGAATGGTATCCTCAAGTTTCCTATACATTCCTCTAGTCAACCCCACACAGCTCCTCGCCACTTTAATAATAAAAATAAAGAACAAATGCTGATTATCAGCAATCAAGACCATGAAGATTTCTGGTAAGAATGTTAGAATGTCAGTGTATTTTCATTTTGGAATGGACCAAAACAAGAGATGATCAATCTCATTAACCAGTTAAAGGAATTATGTAAAAACCAGGTAAGTGTATCTCACCATTCTGATAGATTGATATATATACATTGCAGTGATGAGTATGTTAAAAAAGATTTCCTCTTTGTCTCTAATTGTTATTTTAAAGGTTATGCTATTAAATTCTTTGAATGGATTCCATATTGTAAGGAAGAACAATTAAACTTCCCTATGCCAACCTGGATTTCCATTCAATCCCTCCCTCCTAAACTTATGCATGTAGAGATTCTTAGGAAAATTGGCTTTTCAATTGGTAATTTGATAGGAATAGATGCTTCTTGTAAATATTGCAATACTGTTAAATTTTTGATCAACTTTGAAAATCAAAATCCAAAACTCAAATCTATTAAGTTAATATCAAACAACTCTATCTATAAATTGAACTATTATAGATTTGAAGGAAAAATCTCTTAAATAATTAGATTAAATAATGAGAGAAAGATCACATTTAAAACTTTTCAACCTACTTCAGATCTTAAAGATACCTTCCCTATGATGAACATAAGAAACAAAAATGAAAATGAGGGGAAGATCATAAATGAGATAGCTCTTTTGGAGCCTATTCAGGTTACAACTAGAAAAGTAGTTTCAAAATTGGAGGATGGTGAAATTAGAATAGAAAAACAACATCTCCAACTACAACTACAGGGATTAGAAACATTTTCATACATATCTCCAAGGAATACCAGAAGAGAGAAATAGAGACACTAGTAAAAGAAATTATTCAATTATTAAATTTGAAAGAGTGTAAAGGCACTAGCCTACAAATGAATTTAGGTCTTACTTGTGAAGATCAAAGCTACAAAGAAATCAATAGAAGAGAAGAAGGAATGACAGAATATAATATGTCTAATATAAGGATGCTAAGGACAATCAAGAGTAGCAGAAAACTAAACAAGAAACAAAAGAAAACACAGAAAGCCAAGAATATAAAAGCAACAAGTGGGAAGGAAAAACTATCAAAAAAGGGATTCAACTCTCAAGACAAAAAGCTCTTGGTTAACATCAATAGCACTCTTGAAGAAATAGAAAACAAATGTCTTTTCTCTAATGAATCTCCAGAGTGAAGAAATGCTAAATGCATAAAAGAAATAATGGAAACTCCATTGCAAAAGATGGAAGACCCTGTGAAGGAGATCATAGACTCCAAAAAAGAGGTAACAAATCTATTCACCAAATTTTGGCAAACACCAACCACAACACAAGAATCACCTATTTATAACATCAATGAGCACAATGTAAGGGAGAAGGATCAAAGTAAGATAAAAGGAATTATAACACAAGATTTTCACGATTTTTTGAATAATGATTCATCAAAGAATGAATTTCTAGAAATGGTAATTTTAGATGAGGCAAAGAAAGAGAATTTGGAACTATTAACTGATGAATTGATCCAAGTTTTTGACTTCAACAATATTGATAAAAGCAATGACTCACATAAAGAGGAATTAATACAATGAGTTCTAAAAATACGCTGAGATAATTACACCTTTGAATATTTTAGAAGAGATATTTTAATCATTGAGGATGAAGATAAGAGAAGTAAAGCTTTATAGACAATCAAATCTAGAACAATAACAGGTCAAGGAGATGGTACTGATTTGGGCAGAACATGGAGTATAACAGATTTAGCAGATAAGATACATATAGATAATCAAATAAGCCTCACAAAATATATAATGAAAGAATTAGAAAACAAATAAAAAGTAGAGAAAGAAGGAAAACAATCTGAAAGTTCTTTAAATGCATAGGAGAACATAAAGAAATTGGGTATTCTAATGAATCAAGAAGGGATAAATACCCCTAAGTATGGCAGATTGAACGCTAAAAGAGGAAGGAAGTCTCTTAAAGAACTCAAAGAAGTAGATGGGTAGGGAAAGGAACAAAAGAATATTAGTCAAAAGGGAAAGAAGCTTCCAAAGGCAACATGAAGATCACTATTGAGAATGCTAGGGTCTCAAATTGTCATGCCCTAAATTACAAGGCAAAACACAACCACAATTTTTTTAATTTTTTTTTTTTTAAGGTGAACTAAAGTAATGTGTATTGATTTTTACTTGTTTGAATGTTCTATCAAACTGGCTAGGTAATGTTATTGTATCAAAATTCACATCCTATCTTCGAAGTGAGTCATTACTTATGTGATTATGAAACACAACTTCTGTGTCGGTGTGGTTATGATGATTCCATAGTTGTTTCTGTGAAGATGTTTTATAATTAGGTATTTAAACTATTTATCCTTAATTATTTTTCCAAATTTGATGATGTGTTATGATTTACCTATTCTTTCTTATTATCAAGAAACATGCCATTTAATAAAAATAAATAAGGTAATATGAAGATTTGATTAAGAAATTTGACTCATAGCTTATTCCTCCAATTAATAAATTGATGTGTTCTAACTAAAAAACATTACTTAATTACCAATTACTTAACCATTACTAATGCATATGCCTATCACTCCACTAATACCTATATATAAGATAGTTACTTTATAATTACTAAATATATCCTATAGTTTGAAGTCTATTCACTACAAACCAAATAAGCTATGTTTGGTCTAAAACACTCAATGGCTACCAATTGCCTTTATCCTATTACCTACTATCAATAGGTCTTACCACCCTAACATTCTATTAATCCTATATACTAAGAGCTTTCCTAATTATCTTAATAACCCCAGATTAATATCATGCATTCCCTAATCATCATACTAATTCCATTTACTAACATACCTTATTAATTTAACTGTCACCTATTTTTAACTAAATGCCTAGTTCCAAATTTTTTTTTCTAACATTATACTATATATTATATCTACATCACACAAGCCATACCCCTAGGTACCTACTGCTAACAACCTTATTACAAGGCATCTAGGTGAGTAACTCCTACATCATTGCCTTCATCACTTCATATGATGTACTACATATAGGTATACCATTTTCCTTATAAAACTTCTTAATGGTTGTACATGTTCTATAGTATAATAATAAATCAAATTTTACTTGTCAATCAAAATTTACAATTATGATGATAAATAGAATAAGTGGTTAAATTTATAAGCTAGAATGTTAACGATCACTACAACATATCACCTATAATTATTAAACCATTAATCCACTATTCCTAACTAATTTGAATGTATATGTACATTCATATACTTGATTTCTTCATTACTAATTGTTCACTTAAGTAATATACTAAGAAATTGTTTAACTGTGTAAATCAAAATATAAGAAGCCTAACTCCTTAAAAGAATTTCCCAACCAACCTCCACTATACAAAATGGAATAAGGTTATTCTATACCAATTATTTAAATGGATTGTTATAACTTGTCTTAGGATCAATATAATTGTGTTGTCCTAAACAATATCAATATTTAAATCTTAAAAGAAGGAATTGTTATCTTAATGGTCTTTATTATTAATTAATTAATTTATCAATTTTATTTTAATTAATTTAATTAATTAATTAATTAATTATTCTTTTAAATTTACTAATTTAAATATAATTAATTATTAAATAAAAATTAACATATATTCCTAAATATTTTGTTTTTAATAACATACATTATTAGTTAGGAATCCCCTAGTCATAACTCTAAATTGCTAAAAATCCATGATATCAACAAATTCCTATGTTCTATATTAACCCATCCTAACTTATTTATTTAAAACCTCTACTTCCTTCCCAAGCAAAAATTCCCTAGGACCTGAACCTACGTACTCCCCTTTCCACATTTTTCAAAGTGGGATGTCAAAAGTCACATCCTTCTAAAAACACCTAGGGAATAATGAAAACAAGTTTGCAGCATGTTCCCCAATGCAAATTGACTTAAGGTAATTTAAAACAACTAGGACCATTTCCCAAGTTTTCCTACTTCTTCCTAGGTGTGGTTTAATGGGTGTAGCTCAATTCTTACACCAATTCACATCTCTTAAGGGTAGGTGCCTAGTGAGAGTGGATGTCCTATGTCAGACATGGGAAGTCAACATTATTATCTTTTCTTAAGCCAAGGGGTGATAGACCATGGCCACCTAGTGGGGTCAACAATGGTCTTCCTCCATAGCAAGTTTTTTTTTGTGTTCTTAAAACATTGTGTCATTCCTTCTTAAAAGGTGACGCCTAGGTATTTAGTGATAAGACTTTCACTTTAGGACTTGACACCATCTTAACACATGACCCTCTTTTTAATGAAAATTTTGGTTTTGTTTATTTTCTTTGTTTTATATTGTTTCCTTTGGTATTTAAATTTTGCATATGTAAGGGGATGCTTTCAAGGATTTGACATATCCCATTATGTTTTAATTATATATATATTTTTTCTTTTTTCCTTTTGATTGGCATGCTGGTGACATAAAACTAATGTGACTCACTTGAGTCTCCATTTGCAATGCTTATAGAGTAGGTATTTGTTATGTTAAAGTATTTCCATTAGGATATATGTTATTCTATTAATATTTGATGTACAAGATTCTAGGGTATATTCTATATATTATTTTATTGCTCTGTGTTATGGGGAAGGATTTATTTTCTTTTCTCGTACATTTTCTAGAGAAGAAATGTATACCTATAGCAAGTCTTCTTCTAGAATTGAACTATGCATTTTCTTTTCTCAAGCAAATTTTCTTTTATCCTATTTATGGCGCTCAAAATTGTAGCCCAAATTTTGAGCATCGTTGAAGAAATTGAGCCCTATAAATGCTTTCTAATGAGTTTGTAACTGGCCATCAGTCTAAGGCCTAAGAGGTGTTTAATGCATCTAGCACCTTTCACTCAGTGCGTTTGCATGTTCCATGAAGTTAAATTATCATTCTGAGCCATCTCGTGAAGTCTTGTTTTAAGCAATTGTCAAATCTATAATTTTACCCTAAGTGTCAAACAGAGACAGGAGGTTATGTTTGTCATTGAATATCTCGCACCTAGAAATGTTTTGTGATTCACCGCTTTGGAAGTGTCTAGTGTCCATACCTGAGATCCTATGTTTCAGATTTTGAGTCATTTTGAAATCGTTTGACTAGGTTTTGAATCCCTCAAAGTTGGTAGTTTACTATTTTCATGCTTTTGCAAATTGCACATAATTTTGGGAGGCCCTGTTAGATGAGTCATAAATTTGACCCAATTGATCGAAATGTTAAAATTCTTTTGTGTTGCATTGTAGACGTCAGAGACTTGTTATGTTTCAAGTTTTAGCTCATGATGAATCCGTTTGATCAGTTTTCAAATGTGATTCCAAATGCAATTTCTATCTTTTCATTGGTGTCATAAAATACAGATTGAATGGAACCCCTATTCGTGACGTTATAAGTTGAGATCCATGATTGGTGAGATCGAATGGATTGTACCATTGTACTGTTCTCTGAAAATAATTTAAGTGTGTCAGTTTTCAAGTCATGACAAATCCATTTGCACACTTTTTCAGGTCAATTCCATTTGCAAAAATTGATTTCTTGTCATATTTTCCAGTCAGCAAATCCAAGTAGCTCACTTTGACCGCCTGCCAAATGCGTCTTGTTATTTTCCATGAGCCCAAATCCTAGATTTATACTCACCTCATGACAAAGAATCAATGTCCCAATTTTTGTCTTCCCAAGTGCCCGTCTACCTAGTTTTTGAAGCCGATTTTGAACCCAATTTAGTGTTTTCTGACATGTTTTTGTGCAGGTGATTCTGAAAAGGTAACTTTGACAGCGAATATCTTTTGACCTCGAATTCATCATGAGACAAGATTTGATGGGGTAGAAGTGTGCAGAATAGAGAATTAGTGCCCCAGTTTTCTGAGCTTGGTCAGGTATTTGGATTAGTTTTTAAGGCTAGTCAAAAGACCTCTTGGCATCAAAATGACAGGTTGCAAAAAAGGATAAATTTAAAGTGGCATTTTGTAGGGTTATAAGAAATATCTGATTTGATGCTAGGATAAAATAATTGCATTTTGAGGAGAATATTTTCCAAACCATTGCAGAAGAATAGCCTATTGAAGTAATGTCCAGTGGTCAACAAAGGGATAATTTTTCTCTGATTGATCCTTCTCTTTTCTGCCCGATAGGAAAAGATGCTTTGAGATATTCACCAATTGGATAAAGCTCAATCCAAATTCATTTGCATATCTGTATTTTGGTGAAATGCATCTTTTGATAAAGAAGTCTGAAGAATGGTGGTTGATTCTTCAAATACCTACCATAAGGTAACTAGTTACTTGCAAGAGTTTGCTCCTAATTTTGTTAGCAGAATTGAGCTACACTCAGGAAAGAATTTGATACTTGATGAATTTGGTGTAGAAATTGAAATTGACAATTGACAATCTTCTATACAAAAGAGTGAATATTTCTAATGAAGGCTACTGGGTCATTGAACAAATGGAGGCATTAGTTTCAATTGATGTCAACAATGGTACGAGTTTGTTTAGTAAAGAGATGTGTGACAAGGCATCACGACATAAAGATAGGGAATCCTAACTAAGTTTAAATTGTACACTATCATTTTCTTCTCTTGATTAAAGAAGTCTATAAAGAGATCTCCAAGAGGATAAGTCAATCCTCTGTTGTGTCCTATCCTCCTAATGCTGCTGTGGAAAGACATATTGGAGGCCTAAATCAGTTCTAAGTTCTAAATAAGAATAGCTGGCTACTTGTTGTACGTCACTATTTCATTTCCTCTCCACACTTGCCCTTTCTTGCATTCTTCAATTGCCTCATCTAGAAAGTAACATCATATTGCTATGTTGGAAGTATCCTTTTGTAAACTAAAGGAGTCCCAAGAGGCTTAGATTGAAAGCGGCATTGTATTCTTTCTATTACTCTGTCCATACGAATTCTTATGCTGAAACTGCTACATAAAGAAGATTGTCAGGGTTCTTGAATTGTTCAACTAGATGAGAAACTGTTCCTTCACCATTCATTACATCTGCTACATGGTGAGACGCCATTGAACAGGGGAGTATGAGAGCCCACGGTAGAGCAGGGAGCAAGAACTTGTGAACAAGAAACATAGCATGAGAATGTTGCCAGTCAAAGTAAAGGACAACGAGTCAGCTTAGGAGACAACACAAGCAACCTATTCAAAGGCAGCCCACACATTAACAAGCTGAACATGCAAGACAAGCATCACGCTGGAGCAAACAAAGAAGCCCCACGTAATAAAAGAACAGAGCATGCGGTTTGTTGGACTGAGGACACCATATAAGAACATGCCAAATCAAAGGTAGCTCTCCACAAGCAATGAAAAAGGAAATTTGTAGGAAAAGGTAGAGGTAGTCCACGTAAAATAGCAAAGGCTGACTATAAAGGAGGTCTACACCAAGTAAGAGGAAGACTCCACGCCTTGTTACAGGATGTCCACACAGTCAAGGAGGTGGATACCAGTCCCCATGCTATGCCATTTTAAAAAATGCCATGTGTGAGCAAAACTAAATCAAAAGGAGCTCACATGTATGAAGAATCCAATGCAACATATCAAAGGGAAAGTTGCTCAAAGGAAGGTAAGAGTAGACCAAGCAAGAAGGTTTTTCATGCCATTTCCATCAGATGAATTCCTTGTGGCACGTCATTTTGAAGTCAGGTGATTCCAACACAAGAATCATGGATTCAGAATTAAAAAAAACAAGCCACCTACGCATAGAGCACGACATTAAAAGATAAAGGGCACCTTGCGCACAAAGTGAAGCCACTCGCAGTGAGAAGAGTTGCCCACGTCTTTGCAAAGAGAAGACCCCATGCATTAAAATAGAGTAGAGGCAAAAGCTATTATCTCACATTCATTGTGGGCAAGAATTTTTAAGTCTTTAAATATGGTTGCACTCCGCATGCATTGTGTCTTGAAGACAAAAGTCTTTTGAACGGCTACTTGCACGTGGGGCCTTGTGGCCAGCTTGGAAAAGGAGGATAGATGGTAGGTCATTTGAGAGAAATTTTAAACAAACATGCAAGAATGATCACATGGCGGTGGTGGCACCGGATCATGCCACGTGTCCACATCGGGTGAATGGTGCACACCCACATAAACAAATTTCTCAAAGCACCGGATCATGCCACGTGTCCACATCGGGTGAATGGCGCACACCCACATAAACAAATTTCTCAAAGTTTAAATATTGTGGGAATGTGAGAAGCTGCCACATGGCAGCGAGTCTCGCGTGCGATGAGGTGGTAAGATGTGCAGTTCAAATGTGAGGCATAGGATGCTACCATGTGGCAGATCCAACGAATGGCACAAGCCCACAAAATGAAGGTGTGAGCTGTTTAAGCAATGCGGGAATGTGGAATTTGGACAAGTGGCGATGGGTCCCAGTCAACATTGACGTGGAAATCAAAGCAAGTTCAGGCGTGAATTGATCAGAATTTGACACGTGTCATGATCCAATGGCCAGCGCACGCTCGCATTCCAAAGATGCTCACCGGTTAAGGAAAGCGGATAAGCGGGATGTTAGCAGGCCTCACTTCGGTGATGATGTGGCAGTGTGCAGAGGCCAACGAATCAGGAGCTGCCATGTGGCGCTCAGTCAATGGGGGTTTGACCTCGAATTTGAGGGGTAGGAAGAAATTTGAAAAAATAATAAGAATATTTTTTGAAGGTTCACATTAGGTTTTTTAATTTCAAAAGGGGATTTTTCTAAAGTTTTAACTTTAGAAAATTTTAATTTTTTCAAAAATTTAAAAAACAATGAGTTGCAAGTCAAACATTTCTAGTAGAGGGACTATTTTTCAAACTGATATTTTGGAGGTTCCTGAGATGCAAATATAGCGATGTTATATATCGCCAAAATTGGGAGAGAATGAATTTTCTAATTATGCAATTAGTTTTTGCACAGGAAGCACCCTGTTCAAGATATAGGAGGTTTTCTCCCAGAATTCCAAATTCCAACCAAATTCAAGTATTGAAATTCAGTTGTGATTTCTAGTGAGATAATGACTTGAATGTGGGTAAAATATGGTGAAAATGCAGTTGGGGTCGATCTTGATCACATCTAAGTCAGTTAGATGGGGATTTCACCAACATTTTCACGAGGTTTTTAGATATTTTGGCAAGTAGAATGATGTTCATCATTGAGCAGAGATATTTGGCAAATCAGTTATAGGATGATGATGAAACCAAACCATATATAAATGGGGTGAAGGTAGAGAGAGGTTATTTAGTTGCAGGAGATGGAATTCTAAGTGGACACAAGTCACTCTGAGATCAAATTCGAGAATTCTTTCTTTGCTATATCATTCTTTCTCTCTTTCATTTGAGGGGGTTGGCAATTTTCTCTGGGTAAAACCAGTAGGGTTCTAGTTTCACTATTAGACCATTTAGGGTTCTAGTTTTGAGAAGAAAATCACTCAGTACTAAGACACCATTCTTCAACACTTCTTCTTGTATGAGCAACATTTATGTTTTATGTAGATAGTTCAGATTTGTTAGGTGTTTTGTGAAATATTTTTGTACGTCTTTCATGTATTTGGTTTCAAGGAAAACAAATAAAGTGCAGCAAAGGTTTTAAATTTAGTCTGAATCTTGTCTCCTACTCATGGATATGTAATCTTTTTTAATTTGTGAACCAAGAGCATAAATTAGGTTGCATTTCATTTTGGAATGTATGTGGTTAAAATGTCTTGCTGATGGAACAAAGAACCATGTAATTGTTTGATGTTTATCACAGGGTTTACAGATTTCATGATAGGATAGTCAAAGTATGGGATTCATTTTGATGCAGATGTCTATTCACAAGGTGAAAGATAGATCGAGGATCTTGGTGTATGAAATATGTCTGGAATATCATAGATGTATGTATTCAATTCATAAAATTGCCCAATGGATTAGGCACTGATCATTTGTAGGATCAATTCGTTCTTATTGCTACATATTTGAGGATTTGTTGAAAATCAACATCAATAATCAAATGTTCTTTCCCTTTCATGTTGAAGGACTTAATGGATTTGTTGGTGTTTTAAAAATTACTAAGCAACAAAATGCTTAATACCAAGATGACATTACTCACATAATCTAAAGACCAACCAATTCTTATTAACAATTGTATGTGCAAAGCATTTGGACCCAACTTCAACAAAACCACGGGTGGTTTTCTACTCTTCTGGCTCTGCAAAACCAGGGTGGGTATACCCAGGGATGATACAAGACTAGGAAAATTGTATGAGAATTATTTTAGTTTCATTTTGATTCTCGTCTCAAATCTTCAAATACATACACAATTCTTGATAACTTGATAAACACATCCCATATAGCAGATATGACCAAAAATTCTTCTATAGATCTGCAGGTGTTCTCAGCAATGGTGGCTAACTAAAGCTAAAACATTCCATGCAAACATTACTTGCCAACTTTTAAGATCTACAGGAAATAAAAGTAAAATTGATTTAATTCTGCATTTTTGACAACCATTTGTGACATATTTCTCTTTCAGATGGATAAAATTTGATCAGTGCCTAATCCATTGGGGTTTAGAGTCTACAAAAAATTCTTAGATCTAATTTGTTGCCTTACAAATTTTTTTTATCAGTAGTTCTTATTAGAATTCATCATTCAATATCCTTTCCGGCAAAACATTAAATATCTAGCTAGCGACCTCCCGGTAAACAGACACCGAGAAATAAAGCTCCACTTGCGTAGAAATAAATGCAAAGTCTGCACAAGATTTTCTTTGGGATCCTCAAAATCACTTCTAGTTATAAAAGAATGCCATGTTTTGCAATGATTGGGCCCTCACTATGTCGCTACCGAAAAAGTGGTGTTATTCCGGCTAGCGATATAGCGACCTTTGACAGATTCTCAATTTCGATGATAGAAAACAAAACACACATTGATTGAAAACCCTACTAGTTAATGCTAGTGTCAGAGAAGGTGGACATGCTCATTTATAATACTGCGTGGGAACTTCCGCGGTCATATCAACTTATTGAAAGAATAGTGCCTTTTTGCAAAATCTAGGCATTCGCTATGTTGCCACCGACAAGTCGCGTGGATTTTTTCGATAGCGACTTAGCGAATTGTCAGAAAACTTGGATGCTGGTGACACCATTCACAATTTTCTTCACGTGCATTTATTCTTAAAACTGACAAGCCTGAGATACAACACGTGCCAAAATTTACCTCATGTTAACACAATTCTTGGCATCAGATTTCTCTTTTCAGTATCACAAACACGTGTCATCAATCTTGCTAACTTGCTATATGTAACAATCGAGCATTTTTTCATAGTGAGTTAACAATGACCATAGATTCAAAAGGATCTGACGATGGGGTGAAACTTCTTTCACAAAGATTGGACAACAAACTCAACACAGGAAGGAAAAGAAAAAATGCTTATCCTCCTATTTTAAAAAAATTTCATGCTAGGGAAAATTTAAATGGAATGAGATACAGGGTTTTAACAAAATTTTCAAAGGCTAACAAAAATATGAATTAGCTAGAAATCCTATTCACCATTAATGGATCTCAATCTGAATTTTTTTTTACTTGGACAACAAAAATTTATTATGCAAAAATTTAGACCAAAAGGATTAACCCTCACTCAGCTTGTGATTCATAGATTTGCATTTAGCTACTGTAGATCTGTGTCATTTCATGAGTCATTAGGAGAAATAAGGGTAGAATCTACTTAATAGATTCAAGGATATGTTTTTACACTAGTACAGTATCATTTGAATATGAGGTCTACCCGCCTAGGTTTAGCAGAGCCTGAAGTAAAAGAAGGGATAAGCCTTATAGTTGGCCCAAGACTGCAGTCAAGTGTATCAGTCATAGGAAGTTGCTAGCCTTAGATGCATTTGTCTGGTTTCTTGGTTATTCGTAAAACTGTTAAATCAGAAGCCAACACCTACCATGGAACTTTAGTGATTATGTTGATGATGTGATGATGTTATCTAGTCTAAGGGTTTATTAGACTTGCAATCCAATGAACTAATATTCTTGTATGTACCATGAACTAATAATTTTCTTCCATTATATTAAAAGCATAACCAATAATTTTACATTGCAATCATCCATATTAAATCAACTATATCAGAAGAAATATTGTCCACAACAACTATGCAATGTACCTATCAAATCATTTATAGATCAACAAAGAAAGATGATTTTATTTCATAATTTTCTCCATATTACATCCAGTCACATAATGTGGAAAACATACAATAAATAATTCTTTGCAAATAACTATATACAACTTTTCAACCTTTCTATAATAATTTTCAACAACATACAATGATAAACAAATCTCTTTTACATCACAATGAAAGAACATTAGAGGCTTGATATCACAACACTTTTGAAATGACATGGGACATTGGTCTCTCTTTATGCAATTGATGTTTCAACTTTATCAAGTGCAAAACCCTAATATCTTCAAGGAATTCAAGTTAACATACCTAGACACACACATAAACTAGGAACCATGGAGGCTCACCTCCCATCCTAGGCTTCTATGAAGCCACCCACCGAGCAGGGGAAACAAGACCCAAATGAGATACACACATAAAATATATGATAATGCATGAAAAACTTACAAGATAACACAAAATACTCCCTTCCAAGGTTTACACTATGATTCAACATTGGAACCATTGAACATAGGCTGAAGGTGTGCTTTCAAAAAGGAGACTTGCCATACCATCACATATCTGCAATAAAAAATTTTCATGCCATTTTAGAGCTTTCATAATTCAACAATTTCATGCCCTTTCAGGGCTTTCACAAAATCCTCCAACATACTACCATTAACCGTAGCATCCTTGAATACCCATACTCCCTAATCTTCCTTTCTACATCATCATTTCCCTTATCATTCCTAAAGCAAGATATGAATGAATATTGCATACAATGAAGCATGTACTCCAAGGTTCTCAACTATATTTCAAGCCCAACTAGGCCCTTCACCCTGGACTTCTCTTCCCTTCCCAAAGGGTGAGTGAAGCCCTCATACCCATAAAAACACTAGACATTCAAATCAACAAAAAAATGATCAAGAAAGAAAAAACCAAGAAATTTCATGAAACACAATGCACATTCATACCACCACAACACAATACAAGGATTCAAAATGGCTCAACACAATACCAAAATCTACCACCCAAAGATTCACAATATAATGCAAGATCCCATAAAAAAAGCTCCATGCTTGCAGATTCACTACACAATTCTAAAAGGAAGAAAATGTACATGGATTGAAACACCAACCCTTGTCCAAGCTAAGGCAATGCTATTTGTTGTAGAGCTCCCTTAGTCCTTCTCCAAACCCTAACTATCTCTAAACATAAAGAGTGGGTGAACACCCCAATGATTTGTCCAAGACTCTCTAATAAGTTCTCCCCACTATCTTTTTTTAGCAAAGACACTAAGCCACCCCCTCTTACAACTTGCCTCCCTCTAAATTTTCTATATTTGACTGAGTGGAAACATGAAAGAGAACACATGTGACAAGTCCATTTTCGAATTGGTGGTAGAATGCATGGGTAAAGGGGCCACCTAGGCTGTCTAGTCACTATCATGGTCAAAAATAGGTCCCTAACATATTATACTATCACATGGGAAGCTCATTTTCACATAAAAGACAATTTGGGACCACCTAATGGCTCCTCAAAATCCTAGTCAAGTCCAAATTCGAATTTTCTTTGATTTTGACCCATCCCATCCCTTGGTAAGTGGGTTTACTTACTCATTAACAAGGTAATTAGGTTTAGGGTAAAATTCCACCATGACCAAAACCCTAAATGACATGTCATTATACACAAAACCCACAAGCATTAAGTGACACATAAAAGTACTCTTCACATCACCACAACATTTTCCTAATGCATCTTTATGATTAAACATTTCCACATACAAGAAAACTTACATTTATGAAGCAAAATACTTGCACAACAAGGCTTTTGAATCTTCCAAAGATTCGCCTTGGTTAAATTGTATTTACATATATTTTAGATCTTGGTTCCCCCCAAAATTTCCATGGTTCCACTTCCTGCACATTAAGCTCGAGCATTAGTAGTCCAAGAAGGTCAGATAATATATATCATAAATGCATATAATTTCAAATGTTACAAAATCTTATTAACATAATTCAATTAATTTTCCTTTCTTAATCATTTCAAATAAGTCATTCAAAATGTTAAGATATCAAGATCTGCATATCATAAACCATCATAATCAAATTAACATTTATCTGCATATCACATTAAATCATAATCATCATTATCAAATTAACATTTATCTACATATCTCATTAAATCATAAACCACCATGATCATATTAACATTTATCTGCATATCACATCATATCATAATCTAATTCTATCATGTCATAATTTGCATCCATATGTGTTCGATCATCCTATTACAAATATCAGGTTCATAGTTCATATCATAGATGCAAAACACTATTGTAACTATCAAAATCAATAGTTAAAATAAGCCATTGTCCTACTAAGTCTTGAGTAATGTCAAAATATCCAAATCTTGAATATAAAAAATAAAGTAATATACCCCCACTTATACATTACAAGCATTTCTAAGATTCAACTTCTATCAAAGCAATTGAAAAAGGTTAGTACATGAATGAAATCATTAATTATACCATTTAGGTCTTAATGTGCAGATATAAGTGTGGATCATCAAAATGCAGATATTAAAATAACATAACCCTATGGTCTTGAAAGTATATCAAAAAATCAAATTAGAAGTATCATAATGACAGATCAGGTGAGGCCTCACACAAATACACCTAGCAAGAAACTCTTACTAAAACAGAATTTAAAACAATTTGATTATGAAATTATTATGTTACAAGAAACAAAACTGAATAAGGAAGAAGGAATTAAGCTAGAAAATATATTAGGTAGTTGGAGTATTAACTTACATGAATCGAGAGGAGCCTTAGGTGGATTAGGAATGATTTGGAATCCCATGAAAGTAACTCTAACTATACTAAATTCAAATAATTCATGGATGAGTAGAAAAATTAAAAGCATAAAGACTAACTTACAACTAATTTTAATAAACATATATGAACCGATCCATAACACAGATAAAAACTTCTATGGGAAGAAATATGTCTATTTATAACAATCACAACAATGGACACATTCTTATAGGTGGAGATTTTAATACTATCATGAATATAAGTAAAAAAGTTGGAGGCATCTAGCAAATTTCCCAAGCATCTATGGAATTTTAAAAAATGGATAGACCTTAATAACCCATTTGATATTCCTATTAATAATGGTAAGTACACATGGAATAATAGAAGGAAAGACTTTTCTTTTATCACTGAAAAATTGGACAGATTCTTTCTCAAAGGTGAACTAAGTGAATTAGATTTAGATATTCAAGCCTCAATTCTACCTATAGCAAGATCGGATCACTATCCTGTTAGAGTTGAATTTATTGAACCTACTAAACCTTTTAGAAATCCTTTTAAATGTGAAAAAATGTGGGTTTTAGACAATTTTTTTATGGAACTCATAAGAGAATGGTGGAATCAAGGCAATTTCAAAGGCTCCAAAATGTACATATTAGTGTCTAAGATGAAAATGATTAAAGAAAATATAATTAAATGGAATAAAGAAAAATTCAACAATATATTTAAAGAAAAAATGAATAACAAAGAAAGCTTTAAAAAATTAAACACAAAAGCAATTAAAAAAGGTATGAATAATGAGAATTTTTTTCTAGAAAAAGAACTACTTGCCAAGAAGGAAAATATTCTAGCAAAGGAAGAAGTCTTTTGGAGGCAAAAATCAAGAGAAAAATGGCTAGAAGAGGGAGATCGTAATACAATTTTTTTCCATAATAGCACTCTATACAATAGAACTAAAAGAAAAATTATAAAGACTCATCAGGCTATATCACTGAAAATCTTGACAGTAGAGCAAAGATTTTTGTAGATCATTTCAATAATCTATTAAATAATTTTGATACTTCAAATATGATACCTCAAGAAAAAATGCTTGAAGCCATACCAAAAGTGGTGTCTATAGAAGATAATAAAGCATTAAATACACCCATATCTCTGGAAAAAAGTCTGATCTATGTTATTCAACATGAATCCTGATAGTTCTCTAGGTCTAGATGAATTCCAAGATTTCTTCTACAAAAAATGTCGGGATATTATCGAAATTGATCTTTGGAAGTGATTGAAGCATCAAGAAATAGTGGACCATTACTATTAGAAATTAATAATACCTTTCTCACCTTGATACACTAAAAGATGATCCTAAAAAGCTAGGGGATTTTATACCTATAGCTCTCTGCAACATCACTTATAAAATTGTATCCAAAATTTTAGTGAATCGAATGAAACCAATTCTCCCTAAGCTTATATCAGAAGAAAAAATAGGTTTTGTACTAGGAAGATTGATTCTATATGGGATACTCATTATACAAGAAATATTACACTCAACTAATAAGAATAATGGAAAGCATGTTCATGAAACAAGATATTCAAAAAGTATATGACATGGTTGATTGGAGGTTTCAATGCAAAAACTTAGAAGCCTTCAAATTCTCACACCAATGTCCATTAATCTTATCTATCAATGCATCTACACAACTAAAATTTCAGTTTTTATTAATGGAACTCCTGAAGGCTTCTTTGACACATCAAGAGGTAAAAGATAAGGAGATCCCCTATCTCCTTTCCTACACATTATCATGGCAGAATCCTTTGATAGGGCAATTTCCAAAACTCACACTGACAAAAAATTAAGTGGAATTACTGTAACTGAGAATGTTCCTAATATAACCCACCAACAATATGCAGATGATACCATTCTTCCAGGAGAAAGTACAATAAAAGAATCCCTAAACCTCAAGTCAATCATTCAATGGTATATGGAAGCTTCAAGTCAAAGAGTGAATGCTAAAAAATCAGAATTTTTTTCCATTTACACCAAACCTGAAATTGAAAATAGATCTGTAATATTATGGGATATAAAAGAGGTACATTCTCATGTAAATACTTAGGAATAGAGCTAGAGAAAGGTAGTAAAACTAACAAGGGATGACATAGTATCCTTGATAGAATGGATAAAAAGATAGGAGGTTGGAAAGATAAGTGGCTCACAAAAGATGGTAAAGTTACAAAGATTGAAGTAGTCTTATCTACCCTCCCAACTGTAGGCACACTTTTAGTACACCATTTTTATTTATTTTTAAAAACTTTTAAAGTCGCCTCCCGTGAAGAATTCCCCAAAATTGTTTCCAGTTTGCTTAAAAATGTTTCTATGAAGAATAAAGATGAAAGTTCTAATGCAGATGTGAAAGTTCCTATGCCACAATTTAGAGTTCATTGCCTTGGTTCAGAATTATAGATTTAGTTTGATATGGTTTATTATGCTTCTTTAGCTTCATGTTCATAATCTAACTTAGAGAATGAAATAATTTAGTCAGTCTTCAAATTGGTTGATTGAATATACAAAAAGAAGTAGAATTGGAATTGGCATTTTCCAAAGAAAATGGAATTTGAATGTAGAATTTGAATTGGAATGCAAAATGAGAATTGTGATGTAGAACTCAATTTCCAATTTTCCCACAGCGGGAGAAGCCATTTTGATATTTTTCGCAGAAGAAGCCAAATGGCCATTATCCACCAAGTGAAGAAAATTAGAATTTGATAATTCCATAGATTCTAAACTTGAAATATGTATTTAATATGCATTTACTATCATACAAAAGCTTAAATTTTGAAGCCACTATATGAGAAATGAAAGACATAGGAAATTCATGTCTTAATGCACCTTTCGTAGTCCATTCATGAAATCCTGCTAGTGGAGAAGTAGAAGTTTGATTTTCCACCAAACATCAAATTCATAGCAATGAGTGTGGCTATCAAAAGAGATCTATTTATATGCTTCATCTCACTAAAAGTGATCCCATGAATCCTCCATAATAGAGTGAAAACTCTCTAATGAAGCCAAGGCAAAAAAATGTATACTATGTTACTCCGTCAAAGCAATTCTGTGAAAATTGGCTAGTAGCTATGGTGCATGTGGGAAATCAATGCCAAACATAGGAGCCTAGGTTCTCTGGCACTAGAATATGTCATGTTAGGACTATCAAAAATGTATTCCACAATTATATGGTATAGATGCTAAGCTGCATTTTCTTGTAAATAGACAATAGGTGGAAATGGTATATAAAATATAAACATATGATTGAACTAGCTGAATGTTGCAATCGTGTAACTTGTAGGTGTGGCTTTGAATTTTGTTATGTTTGTGGGGCTAGGTGGAAGAACAAGAATTTCATGGGAAAGCGTTCTTTTTAGGATGAGCATTTCCTTATTCTTCAACCACTTTTAGAGGGTGATGACTTGAGTGCAACATCTCATGGATAAGATTTCTCTATGCATGTAATGACAATGATCAGATCCTTAAAACTTGTGAGGGCCCTTTTAAGAGAACCCAACATTTGCAAAAAATATGGAATAACATATCCATCATTCTCAATGGTGCTTGGGAGTATCTTCATATGGGCTTATGCATACATTCTTGTCTGATCATCAAGTCACATTCATGAAGAACAAGAAATAGAACCTAGACATGAGGAGAAGGTTCTAAATATTGATTATTTGAGTGTAAGGGAAAATTTGATCTTTTGAAGATGGTTCAAATAGCACTAGAGGTGCAGAATCCTTGTGGAAATCCCTTTTCTTGTTCTCAGAGTGCATGTAGTATGATAAGGGTTTCATCACTTCCTAGAGATTTCAATCAAGAGTAGGATTTATTGTTGGAGCAATCCTGCAATTAAAGAATTTATTTATTGGTGAAAAACTCTCCTCTTTGAGTGATCAATGACTCCATATCTTTGTTGGGATAGGGAGCCATTCTAGCCATTATCCTTATACTCGGAGGAAATCTAGTCAAAGGTTTAAAGTCTTCAAGTCTATGAACTATAATCAGTGTATTAATTGTCTGTGTGAGATATGTACTACTTCTAGTGATTGGAATATTTGTAGTTAAAGGAGCATCTTATCTTGGGGCATTGCCAAATAACCCATCGTATCACATTGTAATGATGATTCATTTTATAGTTTTGCCTACTATGAATATAGGAACAATGACTCAATTTTTCAATATGGGGGAAGAAGAGTGCTCAAGGATCTTTTATGGACATATGTCTTAGCAACTCGATATAAAGGAGGATCTCACTGATGAGATAAGGGGAGCATTCCTATATGGAGCTTATGTTTTGTTATGCTAATGTCTATAGAAATATACCCATGGTTAGTGAAGTCTTGGATACCATGAAGAAAGAGGTAAGAAGTCTCAAAAGCCATTTCACATATGAATCAACACCAAGTTCTATTTGGAGAATGAAGAAAAATCATGAAGACTGCGAAAAAGTGCATATGGTTGAAATGTTTGAGCAAATGCTGATAACAAAATGGAGAAGACCCATGGCCAATATGCCACGACCAATCTGCAATGCGATAAGAATAGACATGTCTATTGTGAAGATGCATGGAATGTTGAAATCTGATTGAAAAGATCATTATCAAAGAGGGAGATTCTTGAGAAGAAGGGAGATTGTTGATAAAGAATGTTTTCAATCATTGTTTTATCACTGATGTCAAACCTAATTTTGTTGTAATGACAAATGCTTATAAGATCCAAGTACTATCACTTAGTTGATTAATGAAGAGGATTTGATCAATAAGATGTAACAAAAGCACCTAAGGGAAAGGTTGAGTTATGGTTTTGTAATGAAGTACAAGGATTAGTTAAGACAATGGTAAAATGATATATTGACAATACACTTGAAGATATAGAGGTTGGCCACACCTAGAAACTCTAGATGAATAAGTTGTAACAAAGATGTCTACAAAGTTTGACTAAATTCATTAGTTGGTGCTAAGCAAGCTAGTTCATGCTGAGTAGATTTTCAGTAAGTGCCGAGCAAATGAAAAATCTAGTGTGTTTCGAGTGAAATAGAAGGAGTCGAGCAAGTTCAAGTGCTAAGCAAGTAATAGGTGCCAAGCATCAATAAAACTTAGTTGATGCCAAGAATCCACATTATGTGCCGAGCATCAGTAAAATAAGTTGGTGCTGAGTAACACAATATGTGTTGAGCATCATAAATTCAATAGGGCCAAGCTGCTACATTATTTGTAAAGTCAATGATTCGCTAGATTTGAGCCAACAAAGTTTGTTACCTTGAAGTTTGTGAACCAGATGGAAGATAAGGATGATGAGCTAGTGGCACAAAATTCTAGATAAACCATTTTTGGGCAAATACAAGAGGATTCTACATGATGTTTCTAGAAGAAACAAGATAAGGGGTAGATTCATTGAATCTTACCTAATCCATTCGAACCAAAAATAAGAGAGAGAAGATTAGAGCAGGAAAATTATTCCAAACTTCTATTTAAGGAGTTACAGATCAAGAAGAAAGAGTTATTGAGTGGTTGGTTGGAGAAAGTATGTGGTGTTAAGGAGAAGACATTGAGAGAGAGGAATAGAGTACATAGACTCTGCTTTGATAACTGACCACATAGGTGATTGTATTGGCACAATGAGCATGGAGACTTAGGAAGACAAAGCTTGAAAGGAAGACAAGCTATCAGAGCTATAGAGACTGAAAGCTAGGCAAATTTGTGAACTAAATTGAGATCTGAAATCTATAAGTTATGTTGTGAGTTTTATTAGATCAAAGCCCTTATTGTTACTCTCTAGCAACTGTATCAATTAGGGAAAAATCCAATGGATTTAGGTTGGTTTAATAGCCATTTGTAAATCCTTTAACAAGGTGAAATTCCAAGTGAATGTTGTAAAGTCCTTTAACCAGGCCCACTTCTAATAGGCTAGTTGAAATCCTTTAACCAGGTCACATTTAACAGTGTGTTGCCTTTAACAGGGAATGCCTTTTATAGGGCATCACTTTAGAAGAGTGAGAATTGAGTAGCATGTTATTGAAATTTTTCCCCAAATTGGGTTTCCACATAAGTCACTGTGTTATGTGTTGATTTTTCACGTTTTATTCTTGCATGTTGATTTATCAATAACTTGCTAAGAAAAAAGTTTAGCTTGGATGCATGATTAGTTTAAATGGGTTCACTATACTTAGTGAAAAAGTTTTATTAGGACATTTGGACCTTGAATAATTGATTCACGCCCCCTCTTAGTTATAAGATCAAGATGTCCAAGAGAGAAGTTCCCACGTTCAACAGAGATAAATTCACTGCATGGAAAAGTTTAATGAAGTTGCACCTTGGATCAATAAGTCATCATGCACAAACCTCAGTTGAAGTGGAACATGCTGATCTAGCTATCCCCTCTATAGAAGATATAAAGAAAAAGAAGGAGCATAATTAGGCAATGTTGGAGATTACCTCTACCCTCAACTATGTTGAATTTGATGACATTAAGGGATGTGACTCTACATTCAATATGTGGAAAGTATTGGCATATATTTAAGGAGGAGGTTAGAATGTCCAAAGAGTAAAAAGTCTTAGAGGAAAGTTTAATGACATGAGAATGGAGGAAGGTGAGAAAATTGCTCAATATGCCTCTAGAATAAATGAAGTAGTAAGTGCAATTTGGGTGGTCATCTAGATGATGAAACTATTAATAGAAATTTTTTAAGAACCTTGCTCCCCATCTATGCTATTAGAGTTTCAGCCATCCAGGAGTTAAGATGTGTACTAGGAAACAAGCTAACTCTTAAAGATATAGTGGGAAAACTTATTGCATTTGAGTTATCCAGCTTTGATAACTACAGACCTGAGAATCTTGAATCTACTTTCAAGGCCAAGTTGTTGTTGAAAGATACTAAGGAGGTGAAACCAAAGAAGAATAAAAGAAACACAAAATGTGCATCCAGTGACAGTAGCAGAGATGAAGAAGATGTGAAACAATTGGAAGCATTGTTGGCTAGAAGATTTTATAGAAGCAAAGGTAAATTCAAAGGTAAGCTGCCTATCATTTATTTTAATTGCAATGTAGTAGGACATATTGCTACAAGATGCACATAGAAAAGGAATTACAGAGAAGGCAACAAGAACAAGAACATAAGAGAAGATGATAGTAGAGATTACAGAGAAAAAGGAAAAAAATGCTATATTGTTGAAGAAGAGGATTCTAATGAAAATGATGATGAGGTAGTCTATGTAGCCATGAAGGATGAGTTAAATGAAGATGTGGCAAAAATACTAGAAACCTATGGAAATAAAAATGATAGGTGGATCATAGACAATGAATGCTCACATCACATGACATGAGACAAAAGTAAGTTTGCTACTTTAACTCAGTATGATGGAAATAATGTTAGATTTGGAAATGATGCTGCATGTTTAATCAAAGGAAAAGATTCCATTAAGCTTATAGATAAAATTTCACGTGATAATGCATATTATGTTGAAGGATTGAACTACAATCTACTGAGTCAGTCATAGTTAAGTGATGTAGGTTGCAAATTTGGAAACAAAATTGCCAAAATCTATGACATTGATGGAAATGTGATAGGAAAAGGAGACCAAACTAGAAGTAATCTATTTTACCTAGATATGGAAGATGCAACCTCTTTATTGTAAGATTTGATGATGTGTGGCTATGGCATAAAAGGCTATGTCATGTAAATTTTGATAATTTGATTAGCATCAACAAAATGAAGAAAGTTAGAGGTTTGTCTAAACTAAAGAAGCCTGACAATACAATGTACAAATAGTGTTAGCTAGGAAAGATGACCAAGTCAAGTTTCAAATGAAAAACCTACACTTCCAAAGAAGTATTAGATTTAGTCCATATAGATTTATGTGGCCCAATAGAAGTGCAAAGCTACAAAGGAGACATATATATAATGTTGTTTGTGTATGACTACTCTAGGATGATGACTGTCATGTTCTTAAAGAAAAAATTTGATGCATTTCATGTTTACATGGTATTTGGCTGGAGTTGAGAAAGAAACAGGAAATAATTTGAAGTGTCTAAGATCAAACAGAGGAGGAGAGTACACATCAAAAGAATTTGAGACATTTTGCAATGAAAGAGGAATTAAAAGATAAACATCAGCACCTAGAACTCCCCCATAGAATGGTATTACACAAAGGAGGAATAGATTAGTGATGGACTATGGTAGAACATTAATGATGTAGAAGAATGTTACTCTAAAGTATTGGAATGAAGCTGTTAGGATAGCTTTCTACACCATGAAGCGAGTACAAGTTAAGAAAGGTACAAATGCAACACCTTTTGAATTATGATATGGTCACTCACCTAATGTAAAACATTTCAAAGTGTTTGGTTGTAGATGCTATATTCTTAAAGATTCTAGAAATGGAAAGTTTGATGGAAAGAGTGATGGAGACATATATTCTTTGGATACTCTACTAGAAGTAAAGCATATAAGTGTTTGAATACTAACACTAACAAAATTGTGGAGAGTGCAAATGTAAAGTTTGATGAGTATAAAAAAGTTCAAGCTGATAAAACCAATAAACCAGAAGAGTCCAGATCCTTTGTGTACTTTTATGAAAGAATGCCTGCTGAAGAAGAAGCTATTAATAAAGTTGGGAATCAACAAAAAGTTTCAATATCAACCAAGTCAACCAATGAATGCTGAATTGCATTCAGAAGCTGAATTTTAGAATGAAGAAAATGCACATTCTGATTTTGAAATCAGTACACATGGAAGAGATGCTGAATTACCAGAAAGAGATGTGCACACTGACACTGAACTTGATAGACCAAAAATGGAAAGGACATAACCAAGATTATCCAAGTATGTGATAAGACATTACCCTGCTGAACAAATTATTGGTGACAAGGAAGCTAGACCAATGACAAGAAATAGATTAGGAATGAATCATGTCTGCTAAGCAAGATTGAATGAAAAATAGTGAAGGACACATTACAAGATGATAATTGGTGTACAACTATGGAAGAGGAGATTGAACATATAGAGAAAAACAAAACTTGGATCTTAGTTCCAAGACTAGCTGATAAGAATGTGATTGGTACCAAGTGTGTATTTAGGAATAAGCTATATGGGAATGGTGAGATCAAAAGAAATAAGGCTAGACTAGTCTATAAAGGTTGTGCACAAGAAGAAGGACTAGATTATGGGGAAACATTTGCCCCTATTGCAAGGATGGAAGAAGTAAGAACTCCACTTGCATATGCTACTTACAAAGGTTTTAAAGTCTACCAAATGGATGTAAAGTCTTCTTTTCTAAATGGTATATTGGAAGAGGAAGTCTACATAGAAAAACTAGAGGGATTTGTTGATGACAACAACAAGGATATGGTTTGCAAACTGCATAAAGCACTCTATGGTTTGAAAGAAGCGCTTAAAACATGGTATGAGAGACTTCACAAATATCTTGTGAAGATAGGATTTGAAAGGACGTATGACAACAACAACCTATATATCAAGGCAAAAAAAGGTAAAGATATTTTAATATATGAATTATTTGTTGATGATATAATATTTGGAGGAAAGGATTGATGCAGGAGCATCCTAGGTTTCTTTGTAATCCTACACATTAGTTCATTCTGCCTAGTTCCAATTGGATCGACTTTGCTCACATTTAATTTTGGTATAGTTAGTTATATTTGATGAGGGCCGAATTGTGGTTTCTCTATGTTCTAGAATTATCCATAAGCCATTTTGGCAAGTATAAGTAGGGTGTTTAGGTTTAGGGTTAGGACAGATTTTTGGGGGAGAGTTCAAAAGAAAAGAGATATGTGGATTTAAAAAGCTGATTTGGAGATTTGGAAGTTGTACATTTGTAATTGGCCGTAACCCAAAAGGCCTTACAGTTGGGCATGTATGCTGAATATTTGATGAATCAATAAATATATCCTTGTTCACTCTTTCCTTGGTGTTGTTCCTCGTGTTTTCTTCCATTGTGTTAACTCTTGCAGGGTGGTTTGGATAGCTGAGTGTGCCTTTGGCCCTAGTTATTCATCTCTTGCTTGCATCAGTTGGTATCAGAGCCTAGTTCATCTTTGTGGAGATTGGATCATGTAGAACCCTAATTTGGATTTGGTTGTAGGGTGGTAGATCTATGGATTTGACCTATAACTTGCAGAGGGTTATGATCTTGTAGGAACCTGATTTGTAAAGATGGTTTGTGGGAGAGGAAATAATGTTGATAATGCTATATTGGATCAGTTAAGAAAAATTGCAGCCAAATTAGATGCTGCGGAGATAGCCCAGAGGAGAGGAGCACATCTTGAAGATGTAAGTGATGATGAAGTAGCAGCACCAAACCATAATCCAAAACTTGAAGAAGATCAAGATGAGGAAAGATTGTTGTGATTATTGTCTAGGGAAAATTCAAAGCCTACTGTAGAAGTTGTTCCTTGTGATGGGAAATTGGATACAAAAACTGTGCTGGATTGGATCTCTAATGTGGAGAAGTTCTTTGAGTATGAAAACACTCCTGATAACATAAAGGTGAAGATTGTAATCACTAGGCTGAAAAGTCATGCATCATTATGGTTGGAGCACTTGCAAACTGATAGACAAAGGAGAGGAAAGGAGAAGATAAGAACTTGGCCAAAGATGGTGAACAAGGTAAAGAACAAATTCCTTCCTACTGATTGCCAAGTTAGCTTATTGAGAAAAAAATGCAAAATTTGAAACAAAGGCACATGACTATGAAAGAATTTACCGAGGAATTCTATAGATTGGACATCAGATCTGGACATGTGGATGATGATGTTGAGAAAATTGCAAGGTACATTAATGGATTGAGATCTGGAATTCAAGATGAGATAAGTTTTGTGAAGTTGGAAAGTGTGGAAGAAGCATACTAGTATACCTTGAAGGCTAAGGAGATCTTGACAAAGAAGCATGAACACAGACAAAGAGGTAGAGGTGGTAGATTCCAAAGAGGTAGAGGTAGATCTTATGGAGAAAGTAGTAGATCTGACAATTCTATGCAAGATAAAGGAAAATCTGAATGGAAGAGTGATGATAAAGGCAAGATTGAATGGAAAGGTGCTAATTCTTACCAAGGAGGCACTAATTCTTACTGAGGAAGAGGTAATTCCTATTCTAGAAGTGGATTTCATGGTAATTGTTTTAGATGTGGCAAAGAAGGGCATAGATCTTTTGAATGAAGATCCTCTGAAAGTGGACAGAATAATAGAAATGTTGTGATTCAAGAAGACATTGAAAGTTCACCAAGTGGACTTGAGGTTGGAGAAAATTTGATGGTGAGAAGAACCTTATGTAATAAAAGAAGTGATGAAGAACCTGTTTTAAGGAGAAGTCTATTCAAGACAAGATGTAAGATGGCTAGAAAATGCTGCAAAGTGATCATTGAAAGTGGGAGTTCTACAAATCTGGCATCATAAGAGTTGGTTACCAAGTTGTAGTTAGAGAGGCCAAAACATCCCAAACCTTATCATGTTTCATGGATCAAAGATGAGCATAAGATATTGGTAAGTGAGCAATGCCTTGTGAAATTTAAAATTGGACATTATGTTGATGAAGTTTTGTGTGATATTATGCCCATGGATTGTTGTCATATTTTGTTGGGTAGACCTTGGCAATATGATAGACATGTTGTACATGATGGAAGATTGAATCAATATACTCTTTGGGTGAATGGGAAGAAACAAACATTGTTTCCTTTGATTGAAGTTCCAGATGAGGTTAATTGTACTACTGTAAAGATTTGTATGGTTAATGGGAAACAATTTGAAAATGAAGTAAAGAAGAATCAGGTTTGTTTTGTCATAATTTCAAGAAAACCAAGTTTTGTCAATGAAGGCCAAGTGCAAGAGAATAATGCTAACCGAGTGCCAGATAGTGGCAACCGAGTGCCAGATAGTGGCGACCGAGTGATAGATGGTAGTATTGACCAAGTGCCAGAAGAAATTGTAGAATTGGTCAATGAATATAAAGATATTATTGTTGATGATCTTCATGATGGATTGCCTCTAGTAAGAAGTATAAGTCATTGTATGGATTTGATTCTTGGAGCAAGTTTGCCAAACAAAGCACCATATAGATTGACACCTACAAAGAATGAAGAACTTAATAGACAAGTGCATGAGTTGTTGTAGAAAGGTTTGATCAGAGAAAGCTTGAGTCCATGTGATGTACCTACTGTATTAGCACCTAAAAAGAATGGAGAATGGAGAATGTGTACTGATTCCAGAGCCATTAACAAGATAATAGTGAAATATAGGTTTCCTATGCCAAGGATGGATGACATAATGGATTTTTTAAGTGGAGCAAAGTATTTTATCAAGATTGATTTGAAGAGTGGCTATCATCAGATTAGAATTAGAGAAGATGATGAATGGAAGACTGCTTTCAAGACAAAAGATGGTTTGTATGAATGGTTGGTTATGCCTTTTGGTTTGAATAATGCACCTAGTACTTTCATGAGGTTAATGAATGAAGTTTTGAAAAGATTTTTGGGTAAATTTATGATTGTTTATTTGGATGATATTCTAATATTCACTAAGCCTAAGGAAGAACATCTTGAGCATATTAGACAAGTATTGCAGAGGTTGAAAGAGGAAAAGTTGTTGATTAATCTAAAAAAGTGTTCTTTTATGGAAGAGGAGATTTTGTATTTGGGATTTGTGATTTTAGCTGATGGTTTGAAGATGGATCCTGAGAGGTTAAAGCAATTTTGAAATGGCCTACACCTGAGAATGTGAGTGAGGTAAGATCATTTCATGGTTTAGCTAGTTTTTATAGAAAGTTTATAAAGAATTTTAGTGCTATTTGCAATGTTATGACTGAGACAATGAGGGGAGATAAAAAGGAATTCAAGTGGACACATGGAGCTGATAAGAGTTTTGAGATTGTGAAACAAAAAGTTGCAGAATTACCAGTATTGGCTTTGCCTGATTTCAACAAAGTATTTCAAGTTGAATGTGATGCAAGTGGTAATGCAATAGGAGCTGTATTAAGTCAAGAAGGTAAGCCTGTTGCTTTCTTTAGTGAAAAGTTGAATGATGCTATAAGGAAATATTCTATGTATGATCAAGAGATTTATGTTATTGTTCAAGCATTGAAGAAGTGGAGACATTATTTGATGCCTAAGGAGTTTGTGTTGTATACTAATCATAAGGCTTTACAATACTTGGGAACTCAACATAAATTGAATCAAAGACATATGAAGTGGGTTGAATATTTGCATAGTTTTACATTTGTGATTAAGCATAAGAGTGGAGTTACTAAAAAAGTTGTTGATGCATTGAGTGGAAGACGTTCTTTGTTGACTGAAATGAAGGTTGAAGTTCTTGGTTTTGATAAGATGAAAGAGTTATACGATGCTGATCTTGATTTTTATGAGGCATGGAGAGAGTGCAGAGCACCAAATCTAATAGATCACATAAGTAAGTATGATGAGTATTTCATTCAAGAAGGTATGTTGTTCAAAGGCATTTAGTTCTGTATTCCTAGAAGTTCTATGAGGTTGAATCTAATTAAGGAAAAGCATAGTGGTGGATTAGCTGGACATTTTGGAATTGATAAGATATTGGGTTTGTTGAAAGAAAAATATTATTGGCCACAAATGTATAAGGATCTTCAAAAATTTGTAAAGAGTTGTGGAGCTTGTCAAGTTGCAAAAGGAGTGAGTCAAAATACTAGTCTGTATACACCTATTATTGTTCTTGAGAAACCTTGGACTGACATTAGTATGGATTTTGTTCTTGGATTGTCTAAGACAATGAAAGGGTATGATTCCATATTTGTGGTAGTGGATAGATTTTCTAAGATGGCTCATTTTATACCATGTAAGAAGACATCAGATGCTGAGAATGTTGCTGAACTTTTTTTTAAAGAGATTGTGAGATTGCATGGATTACCAAGAAGTATTATTTCTAACAAAGATAGTAAGTTTGTTGGATATTTTTGGAAGACTTTGTGGAAGAAGATAGGTACTGAGTTGAAGTTTAGTTCTACATTCCATCCACAAATAGATGGACAGAAAGAGGTTGTGAATAGAAGCTTGGGTAATTTGCTAAGATGTTTGGTTGGGAATAAGCCAAGTAATTGGGAGATGGTATTGGCACAAGCTAAATTTGCATATAACAATTCTGTGAATAGGAGTACAGGGAAGAAACCTTTTGAGATTGTTATTGGAATGCATCCTAGAGGCATATCAAATTTGAGAGATGTTGTTGGTGAAGAAAATAAAAATGCTGCAGGAGAAGAATTTGCTGATTTTATGGAGTCTTTGCATAAGGAAGTGAAGTTGAGATTGGAACAAAGTAATCAGAAGTATAAAGAGAATGCTGATCAGTCTAGAAGACACCATGATTTTTAGGTTGGTGATGAGGTGATGGTTCATCTAAAGATGGGAAAATTCCCAACTAGAACATACAGTAAGCTAAAGATGAAGAAATTTGGACCTTGTAAGATCTTGAAGAAGTTTGATAGTGGTAATGCTTATGAAGTTGAGTTACCTGATGACATGGATATATCTCCTATATTCAATATTTCTGATTTGTATAAGTATCATGAGTCAAAGGATGAAATTCATGTACCTGATGATTATCCTAAGAAGAAAATTGAAGAGGTTGAACAGATATTGGGTCAAAGAGTTGGTAAGAGCATAGGAGGAAAAGATTACTATGAATATTTGGTGAAGTGGAAGAGTAGACCAGTTGAAGATGCTACATGGATTTCTCAGTCTGATTTGGATTTAGCTCAGGGTGTGACACTTGCATGATTCAGGAGAATCATTTTTTTTTCCCAACCTTGGTTGTCTGATGTAGGAGCATCCTGAGTTTCTTTGTAATCCTACACATTAGTTCATTCTACCTAGTTCCAATTGGGCTGATTTTGCTCACATTTAATTTTGGTATAGTTAATTATATTTGATGGGGGCCGACTTGTGGTTTCTCTATGTTCTAGAATTATTCGTAAGCTATTTTGGCAATAATAAGTAGGGTGTTTAGGTTTAGGGTTAGGGCAGATTTTTGGGGGAGAGTTCAAAAGAAAAGAGATATGTGGATTTAAAAAGCTAATTTGGAGATCTGGAAGTTGTACATTTGTAATTGGCCGTAACCCAGAAGGCCTTACAATATGGCATGTATGCTGAATATTTGATGAATCAATAAATATATCCTTGTTCTGTCTTTCCTTGGTGTTGTTGCTCATGTTTACTTCTGTTGTGTTAACTCTTGTAGGGTGGTTTAGATAGCTAGGTGTACCTTTGGCCCTAGTTATTCATCCCTTGCCTGCATCAAAGATGCACTATGCAAAGATTTTGCTGATCAGATGAAACATGAGTTTGAAATGTCAATGTTTGGAGAAATCAAATTCTTTTTTGGATTGCAAGTACATAAACTAAAACATGGCATATTTGTGACTCAATCAAAATATATCAAAGAGATACTCAAAACATTTGGTTTAGAGAATTCAAAACTAGTTAGTACACCAATGGTAACAGGACATAAGTTGTCCAAGAATGATGAGTTAGCTGAAGTAAATTAGACAATGTACAGATCAATGATTGGAAAGTTGCAATATGTTGTGCATAGTAGACCAGACATTGCATTATCCATTGGAATAGTGGCAAGATTTTTTGCAAATCCAAGAGAAAATCATCTCATGGTAGTAAAAAGAATAATAAGGTACCTAAAAGGAACATATGACTTTGGCTTATAGTACAAGAGGAGTGAAAAGTTTGAGTTGAATGCCTATATTGATATAGATTGGTGACGTAATATTGATGAAACAAAAAGTACCAATGGAGCACTCTTATTAGGTAAAATATTAGTCACTTGGACTAGCAAAAAGAAAAGTTGTACCTCACAGTCCATAGCTAAAGCTGAGTATGTTGCTGCTACTATCAACTGCACCAATATTGTATGGATCAAACATCTGTTGCAAGGTATGAAGGAAGAGATGACTGAACCTATGATACTCTATTGTGATAACACAAGTGCCATCAACATATCAAAGAATCATGTGATGCATGCCAAAATAAAGCACATTGCAATTAAGTATCACTATGTAAGAGAATTGGTGGAAGACAAACAAGTGAAGATGGAATATGTCAACTCAATGAAACAAATTATTTACATCTTCACAAAACCATTACCTAAAGATGCATTTGAATATATTAGAGGTAAGTTAGGGGTGATACCCCTATCCAAGGCTACTTGAGTAACAACAAGATTGCCCTGCATCAAATGAGTTGATTGTTGAAATGTTATAAATTGATGTAGAGGATACTTACTTTAGGTTTTTTCCTGAAGTAATTAAAGTACTAAAATTTCAAACAAGTCACAAGCAAGGTGACATAGGGAGAAACTAGAGTTCCTACAAATGATACACTTGACAAATAAGATGCTAAAGTAATATGTCTTTGGCATTTTTGTCAAAGAGGGAGAAATAGAAAAGCTAATCAAAGTGGTATGTTGTAGTAAAGAGGGAGAAATAGCAAAAACTGATCAGACGTGTAAAGGGAGAAATAGTAGAAAAAAATAGAAAGGAAAGAGGGTGGAAACAAAAGTTAAGAGGGAGCAGAACAAAAAAGAGAAGATATTGTATCAGCAAAAGAGATATCCCTAATACTTTGAAAGAGGGAGTTACTTATAGAATTCAGAGGGAGTCATAAGAAATTCAAAGTTGCTAATAAAATGAATAGTTTTGGATACAAATTTTTCCTTTTGGCATTTGACTTACTATTTTAACCTAGTTAGTATTTTGATAACTTGGTTGATCAGTTTGGTTTCCCATTAATGTCAAAGAGGGAGATTGTTGAAATCTGATTGAAAAGATCATTATCAAAGAGGGAGATTGTTGAGAAGAAGGGAGATTGTTGATAAAGAATGTTTTCAATCATTGTTTTGTCACTGATGTCAAACATACTATTTCCTAGAATGAAAAATGCTTATAAGATCTAAGTACTATCACTTAGTTGATTAATGAAGAGGATTTGATCAATAAGATGTAACAAAAGAACCTAAGGGAAAGGTCGAGTTATGGTTTTGTAATGAAGTAAAAGGATCAATTAAGACAATGGTAAAATGATGTATTGACAATACACTTGAAGATACAAAGGTGGGCCACACTTAGAAACTCTAGAAGAATAAGTTGTAACAAAGCTGTCTGCAAAATTTGACTAAATTCATCAGTGGGTGCTGAGCAAGCTAGTTCATGCCGAGCAAATTTTCAGTAAGTGTCAAGCAAATGAAAAATCTAGTGTGTACCAAGTGAAATAGAAGGAGCTGGGCAAGGAATAGGTGTCAAGCATCAGTAAAGTTTAGTTTATGTAGAGTGAATCCACAGTAAGTTCCAAACATCAATAAAAAATAGCTGGTGTTTAGTAACCTAGTATGTGTCAAGCATCAAAAATTCAATAGTGCCAAGTTGCTACATTATTTGAAAAGTCAAAGATTTTCCAGATCCGAGATGACAAAGTTTGTTATCTTGAAGTTTGTGAACCAGATGGAACATAAGGATGATGAGCTGGTGGCACAAATTTCTAGATAAATCATTTTTGGGTGAATACATGAGGATTTTACATGATGTTTCTAGAAAAAAAAAGTTAAGGGGTAGATTCATTGGATCTAAAGTACTTAATCCATTTGAAACAAAAATAAGAGTGGGAAGATTAGAGCGAGAAAAGTATTTTAGACATCTATTTAAGAAGTTATAGGTCAAGTAGCAAGATTTTTTGAGTGGTTGATTGGAGAAAGTATGTGGTGTTAAGGAGAAGACATCGAGAGGGAGGAACAGAGTATAGAGACTTTGCTTCAATATTTGACTACAGAGGTGATTGCATTGGCATAAAAAGCATGGAGACTTAGAAAGTCAAAGATTGAAAGGAAGACAAGCTATCAGAGCTATAGAGACTAAAAACCAAGTGAATTTGTGAACTAAATTGAGATTTGAAATCTTCAAGTTATGTTGTGAGTTGTATCAGATCAAAGCCCTTATTTTTATTCTCTAGCAATTGTATCAGTTAGGAAAAAATCCTATGGACTTAGGTTGGTTTAACAACCATTTGTAAATCCTTTAACAGGGTGACATTCCAAGTGAATGTTCTAAAGTCCTTTAACTAGGCCCACTTCTAATAGGGTGGTTGAAATCCTTTAACCAGGTTACATTTAACAGTGTGTTGTAGCCTTTAGCAGGGCAAGCCTTTCATAGGGCTCACTTCAGAAGAGTGAGAATTGAGTGGCATGTTACTAGTGGTTTTTCCCAAATTGGGTTTCCACATAAATCACTATGTTATGTGTTGATTTTTCATGTCTTATTCTTGCATGTTGATTTATCAGTAACTCGTTAAGAAGAAAGTTTAGCTTAGATGCATGATTACTTTAAATTTGTTCACTATACTTAGTGAAAAAGTTTTATTAAGACATTTTGACATTGAATAACTCATTCACCCCCCTCTTAGTTTTTCTAAAAGTATTTCTAACATGGAAGCTACCAATGAATGAATTCTATAATAATGCCTCCAGGTTGCTAAAGAGCAGTATGTGTGTGAATGGAGAACCCAAGCCTGAAGTTGTATTGCTAGAGCATTATACCAATGGAATTATATATTCAAATACATATAGAAAATAATGAGAGAAAACCATATGATAAAATGTCCATGCAATGAAATGAATAGACATAGAGGGTTATGTTATAGTTGCTAAGTGTTAAAATGTAGCTCACCATCGAATGCAAAGGAGTCAAATATAGGCCAAATGTCTTCTGGTGTGCCATTATTTTTGGTTCATCAATGCAAATAAAATGTGAAGAGGTTTGAACACAAATGTTACTAAGACCAAATGGTAGAGTATTCCAGGTCAATCATATTTTGATCAGTGCCATTATTCAGAAGACTATTACAAACTTTGAAGAATCTTTTGCATTAAACCCATAAAGAGCGATACCATTAAAATGCTCAAGGTATTAAAGTTAAAAGAATGGGATTTGAAAAGATTAAAAATATATTATCATTAAGAAATGATTAAAGAATTCAATTAGAAAGGATCGATTAATTAGGTGACTGAAGGGTCACAATAAAAAAAGAAGATGTTAAATAGGAATTTGATGGAAGTATAGAGGGGTGCTTATTCTTTTTTGTGAGAGTAGGTATTGCTGCAGTAGAGGGAAGATATTAGTTTCTTTCATGCATTTCATTTCATGTACTTAAGGGATTTGTATTTTGATTTTTGTAATTGATTTGACAAAGGGATTGTGAGCAAATAAATTCTAAGCATTCTTATTTGTTGTGTTCAATAAAAAAGAGGTTTTATTTTGAATCAAAGCATTTGGTTATTACTTTTCTAATTATAATCAATCAAAGCATGATTGAATTCAGTTTTGAACACTTTCTTGCATCTTGAGTCAAATGGAAAATGGGTTTTAGATTAGAGTATTTTCAATTGTTCTTGTTGTAAAGATTAGGATGTTTAATCTTTTTTCATTTTAGTTTCATTGCAGTTATATTTACAGTATTCATTTTTGCATTACCAATGCTGGGAAGTCATATGAAGTGTGGGTTCTTGGAGTTGGCTAGGTTTGGGAGCTAAAATCTACCTGAGTTAGTTATGTCTAGGGCTTGCTTGGTTTTCCCTCTTTTGTTCTCAGGTTAAGAACATACCCAATTAGTTTAGGAGCAAGTAAATTCATTGAATATCATTTGATAAGGGAGCTATACCTTTAAATTTAGAAGAAATCTATCAACTTGATGATAGATTATTCAACTCTTGGTATCTATTCATTCTTTCATATTTGGGCATTTAAGAGTTAAATTGGGAAATAAAAATCGATTTACTAATAGATTTTTGGTGACTCTACTAGGAAAGTGAAAGAGAAGATTAGTGTTAAGTTTTACTTCTTTGGTTTATTATTATCTCTACTATCTAGATATTGGTGACTCTATTTTTCTTTCTTTTTTAAATTCTCAGAATTTGTGGCCAAGTAGTTTAGTGCTTTCTTTTTTTGAATTTGAGGTGCCTTCCCTAAGATGGAGGTTGGTGGCTCTGTTGAAGAATTTTTCTTGTGATATTCATAAATTTTAAAAGATTGGATGCCTGCAAGAATGAAGATGTTTTAGACATCTTTATCTTTATCCCACGATTCAAAGATCCAATTGAAGAAGTTATAGAAGACATGGCTATTAGATTTGAGAAAATACGCAAATGAAATCCACAAGCCCTTGAATCACCTACATGTACAAAACCTATCATAAAGAAGAAAAAAACAAGAAGAGGCAAGGGATTGGTCTATAAATAAGAAAATTGTATTCTCAGATAAAATGTAAATCGTTGTACAATATGAGATGATATAAAAATACAATAGGAGAGCCTATTTAAAAAGGATTCTAGGAAGCTTGTAGAACAAGTTAGAAAGTGCTAGGAGATAAGTATGACAACCAAGCATACATCCAAAAAAGGTGGGATATCCTCAATCAAGGTGAGCAGATAAGTATGACTTAGATAGGAACAAACTCTCATGTTGTCAACAAATCTTAGATTATAACTAATAAATAAATGCATTTAACTAAGTAAACTTAAGTAAAAGGGTAAACAATAATTATTTACTTTAGCAGCCCCCCCTTAAGTGAAACTTAGGGGAATGCACTTAAGCTTACAAAAGATAAGATGAAATGCAAAATGGGTCCCAACAACTAGGCCATGTTAGGTACCCATGTACAAATGCAAAGAAATGCAACCTCTAAAAATGGGGAAAGAGGGAAAACCTCATGGGAAAAACCCTCCCCTAAAAAGACATAAATAAAAACATGCTAAAAAAAGAATGAATGAAGGAAGGAAGGCCTCAACAAGATCCCCCAAGGACAACTTCCACTAAAAGTGTTTCAAGAGACTCTCTCAAAACCATAAGTACAGCATCCCGCCCCCCATGAGAGATAGAAAAGATAGCAAAGCCCCCTCGGAATAATAGAGCCCTTGGAGAAAGAATTGAACCAATGAAACTCCAATGTGGAGGAAACAAGGGAAAAAAATAAGGGAACCCTTAAATAAGAGGGAAAACTGGAAGGCCTAGCTAATGCTCAAAGGAGAAAATATGAGGATCTTGAAAAGGAATCCCTAAGGCAGGTGTGATGACACTGTCATGAATGTCCAGTGTAGAATCTAAAATAGGTACACCTAGAAGCTCAATGAATAGAGTTGGAGGATCAGGCAAAGTAGAATAAGAATCCTACTAAAGAGAAAAGACCTCAAGTAGATGTGGTGTAGAAGTCAAAATAGGGATCTTAGGAATAATACAAAGGTTCAAGTATCTTGATTGCACCACATGATGCTCCTACGAAAGAGAAGAAGTGCGCTCTAACAATGGATATGGTGGACCAAAGTGTGAGAAGGTGTAGAGATGAGTGGAAGGATCAATTGCCCCTATAGAAATAAGACCTCCTATTGCATGATCCTAAATGAAGATTGAATCTCTAGCGAACTCAATTGTCTTCCCTGATTCACTGCATGTAATCTAAGAAATTGAGAGAAGGTTTGTAGATAGAGATGGAACATACAATACATCATTGAATATAACATCCTAGATGAAAACTAAACCTTTCCCATAGATTGGTAGGGTATTGTTATTCCCCATGAGAATATGAGGAATGGTAGAAGCCTCAATAGTGGAGAAGACACCTTGAGAAGACATCATATGGTGAGAAGCACCTAAATCCAGTATCCAAGGGACCTGTGAAGGGGATGCACTAGAAGCCCATAATGCATGATCCTTTCCAAGATCTAGTGTAAATGTTGAAGAGGTGGAAGAAGCCTGAAAAGAAGACCCTTGTGAGGTAGAAGAGGATGGAGAGGAAATCATGCTCTTCTAAAGGAGAGCTTGCAAATCAACAATCTATTTTTCATAGCCATCAAATCTCTTCTAAAAAAATGTGACTCATCATTAGATCATTTCTAACAATAGGAATAGGTAGGAGTCTCAGTCTTCTTTTTCTCCTTCTTCTTAGAAGAAGAGGATGAACTAGTAGAGTGTTGAGATGAGGAATCAAATATTTTCTTTGGCTTATGCTCCTGTGTATCCTTGGCAAGCAATGCCCATGATGGTGAACCTATGAGTGAATCCATCTAAGTGATCTTGGACTATTCCCATGTCAACCGATCACAAAATGTCTCAAAAGAAGGAATCTGATGTTTGGTACCCAAGGCATCCATAGTGGAGTAGAAAGTGGAAGAAAAGATCTGATATTGTCCTTATAACTTTGAGAGTATCAAAAAGATACACTCATCATCTATTTTGTTTTTTCCACATCCTTGCAAAATTGTGCACAGAGATTTAAACTTCATCAGGAAGTCTTCAATGTTGGGAAAGCTGTTAGGTGTCAAAGAAGTCAACTCTACATCAAGCTACAATGCCCAAAATTCATTCACTATGCCAAACAAAGTATGGAATTTAGTCCAACTAGCCAATGGAGTGGTCAAACCATCCAACTGAAATAGTAGACTATCTAAAATGTTCAGTGCAATCAATCCCATGGCCGCATCCTTTTTGTTTCTATGCTAAAGAACCTCAAAGGGGTGCTATAGAATAGGTTGGTTCTCATCCAGACATGAGCATAGGCCTTGTGACATGAGAAGCCTAGTCATTTGTGCTTTCCAAGTTTGATAGTTGTGTGGCATGAGTTGGGTCACAGAAGGATCCGACATTGAGAGAAGAAGACAGAAGAAAAAGGGTCTATTCTGAAGTAAATTACAAAAAAGAAAATTCTCCCCCCAAAACGTATAAAGATATCACTCAAATACCAAAGAAGCAACTATATAAAATACAAAAACTTGGAAAAGAACCTAGATTCTAGATGTAGAGAGGAAGGAAACTGAAGCCTCTACTTCAACACCAAAAATAGGAGCTCGATATTACGCTAAACTGATCCCAAATCTAGAAAGTAGACAATAAATCATGTCCTTTAAAAAAAATAGCATTGAAATATGTGTCCATATGAGCCTGAATGAAGCCTTTGAAGGTGCAAAAAATGAGATTTTTGATTTGTAGAAAAATTCAAGAATAGAGATGTCAAACTTCCTATAGCAATGTGTAGATCACAAAATTCTACCCTAAAACAAAAAAATTGCTTGAAAAAACAAGTGTCTATGAGGGAGATGTCGCTGTTTGAAAATCACCTCTGTAGTTTTTTTTTTGAATCACCACCATTGCACCTCCAAAAAATATAGAAAAAATTCCCAAAAAATGTCAGATCTATTATGTCAAACCCTCTTTCTCCTTTTTCTCCAAATACTGAACAAGGTACAATAGATCTGGCTCTGATACCATGTTGGATTTGAGCAAATACACAAATCAAATCCACAAGACCTTGAATCACATGCACATAGAAAACCTGTCACAAAGAAGAAAAAGACAAGAAGAGGCAAGGGTTTGGTCTAAAAATAAGAAAATTGTACTCTAAGATAAAATGCAAATTGTTGTACACTATGAGATGATATGAAAATACAATAGGAGAGCCTATTTATAAAGTCATCTAGGAAGCTTGTAGAACAAGCTAGAAAGTTCGAGGAGATAAGTATGATAACTAAGCATACATCCACAAAATGTGAGATATCCTTGATCAAGGTGAGAAGATAAGTATGACTTAGATAGGAACAAACTCCCGTGTTGTCAACAAATCCTAGACTACAACTAATAAATAAATGCATTTAACTAAGTAAACTTAAGTAAAAGGGTAAATAATAATTATTTATTCTAACAATGGCAACAAATGTGAATTGGTTGAAGGTTGCCTATGGCTCTTTCCTCATCAAGAAGAAACCTCTGGTGAAAGAACCCAAGGAACAAGAGTATGCATGTGAAGATCTTTAGGAAGTTGAGAACAAAGAGCCTAACATCACCTCATCACATGTGTCACATGAACAGGAAGAAAAACAACATATACAAGATGAACTTCAAGTAAGTGATGATGAATATTCTCATAATTTATATTTTCAGCTTGATTGTTTGAATGAGGAAAATTTCAATTGTTTTGAAAATAAAGAAAGTTTTAGTTTGAAGTTTGATCCTATGTTAATAGAAAGCAATGTTCAAGATGTATCTGTTTTAGTAGTATGCTATGATAAAATTCCATCATGTTAAAAAGATGAAGGATCATTGTTTTCTAATTCTTTGTTTGAGTTTCAAGATTAAAGTATGGCTGATATTGAAGAAGTTAAAAAGTTACAATAGTCGATACCATCCATGATTTCAAAAAACACATTATCTTTTAAGGAAAATGTTTTCTCTCAGCCCTTACTGATTATTGAAGAAAGGGATGCTCCTCCAATAGCTTTAGGTATTGATTCATCATCCTATGTCTCTATTTTGGATAGGAGATTTTTAGATTTAATTTGGGATAAGGATAAGGAAGTTATCTCAGTCAAGGTTTATCCTAAAATTATAGATGCATATCCAAAATGTGAGGCTGTCATGTGTGTTGAAAGTCCTCCAAATTATGATAGTCCCAAGTGTTTAAACGATAAAGATAATGAGGTGTTTTCTTTGGAGATATTTGAAGAATGTTCATTTCAATTTGAATTTGAGAATGGTCTCAAATCTTCCATGTAGAAGGATAAAGAGAAGCAAAAATTCTATGATGAAATATGGCTCTTTGGGTATAATATTTTTCTTACAATATTTCTTTAGTTTATTGAATTGATTTTCAGTATTGAGGGGGTCCTTGAACTAGAGTTGAGATGAATTATTTCATTAGGATACCATGCATTATTTCGGAATGGCTCTTTCTTTTTACAACTGATCAATGGTCATGTATGAGTTTCATTATGCCCTCCCTCCTTTTTTTGAGGTTTCCTCACCTATTTGTAAATATGTTTTTCTTTCCAAATTTTTTCTTGTCTAGTATAGCTTTTCCTTGTGTTGTTGTGTTGTTGTTTTCTTTCTTAGTTTTGGCGTTAGCTTAGCCTTTCCCACTTTCTCAGTCTGGTTTTTCCTTGCTCTACTCCACCCTCTTGGCAAGCAGTTCTATATTACCCTCTTTTTTCCTAGACCCTATAGCCCAATGTATAAGGCACTCGCCTTTTGCCAAGAGATACTAGATTCTTTATGTACTTTTCAGCATACAATACCCATTCAGAGCTAGCTATAGGGGCACTTTCAGTACACCATTTAAAAAAAAAAAAAAAGTTAAAGTCACCTCCCGTGAAGAATTCTTAAAAATTGTTTCTAGTTTGCTTAACAATGTTTCTATGAAGGATAAAGATCAAAGTTCTAATGCATATGTGAATCCTCCTATGCCACAATTTAGAGTTCATTGCCTTGTTTCAAAATTATAGATTTAGTTTGATATGATTTATTATGCTTCTTCAACTTCCATGTTCATACTCTGACTTAGAGAAAGAAACAATTGAGTTAGTCTTCAAATTGTTTGATTGAATATACAAAAAGATGTAGAATTGGAATTAGAATTTTTCAAAGAAAATAGAATTGAAATGCAGAATGAGAATTGGTATGTAGAACTAGATTTCCAATTTTCTCACCGCAGGAGAAGCCATTTTGATAATTTTTGCAAAAGAAGCCAAATGGCCATTTTTTGCCAAGTGAAGAAATATAGAATTAGATAATTCCATAGATTCTAAACTAGAAATATGTATTCAATATGCATTTACTATCATACATAAGCTTAGATTTTGAAGCCACTACATGAGAAATGAAAAACACAGGAAATTCATGTCTTAATGCACCTTTTGTAGTCCATTCTTGAAATCTCGCTAGTGGAGAAGTAGAAGTCTGATTTTCTACCAAACATCAAATTAATAGCAAGGAGCATGGCTATCAAAAGAGATCAATTTATATGCTTCATCTCACTAAAAGTGATCCCATGAATCCTCCATAATAGAGTAAAAACTCTCTAATGAAGTCAAGGTAGAAAATGTATACTGTGGTGCTTTGTCAAAGCAATTCTGTGAAAACCCGCCAATAGCTATGGCACATGTGGGAAATCAGCACCAAACATAGGAGCTCAAGTTTTTTGGTATCAGAATATGTCATGTTAGGACTATAAAAAATGTATTCCATAATTACATGGTGTAGATGCTAAGCTACATTTTCTTGTGAACAGACAATAGGTGGAAGCGGTGTATACAATATAAACACATGATTGAATTAGCTGAAGGTTATAATCATGTGAGTTGCAGGTGTGACTTTGAATTTTGCTATGTTTGTTGGGCTGAGTGGAAGAACAAGAATGTCATGGGCAAGTGTGCTTTGTGGGATGAGTATTTCCTTATTCATGAACCACTTTCAAAGGGCAATGACTTGAGGGTAGCATCTCATAGATAAGATTTCTCTATGCATGTAATGGCAATGATCGTATCTTTAAAAATTGTAAGGGCCCCTTTAAGAGAACCCAACATTTGTAGAACATATGGAATAACATATGCATCATTCTCAATGGCACTTGGGAGTATCTTCATATGGACTTATGCATACATTCTTGTCTAATCATCAAGTCAAATTCATGAAGAATATGAAATAGAACCTGGATGTGAGGAGAAGGTTCAAAACATTGATTATTTAAATGTAAGGGAAATATTTGGTCTTGTGAAGATGGTCCAAATAGAACCAAAGGTGCAAAATCCTTATGGAAATCCCCTTTCTCATTCTTAGAGTGCATGCAGTATGATAAGGGTTTCATCACTTCCTAGAGATTTGAATCAAGAGCAAGATTTATTGTTGGAGCAAACCTGTAAGTAAAAAAATTATTTATTGGTGAAAAAATATCCTCTTCAAGTGATTGGTGACTCTTTGTTGGGATGGGGGCCATTCCAACCATTATCCTTATACTTAGAGGAAATCTAGTTAAAGGTTTAAAGTCTTCGAGTATAAGAACTATAATCAGTGTATTGATTGTTTGTGTGGGATATGTACTACTTTTAGTGATTGGAATATTTGTAGTTAAAGGAGCATCTTATCTTGGGGCATTGCTAAATAACCCATTGTATCATGTTGTAATGATGATTCATTTAACATTTTCAACTACTGTGAACATAGGAACAATGACTTAGTTATTCAATGTGGGGGAAAAAGAGTGCTCGAGGATCTTTTAGGGACATATGTCTTAGCAAACTGATATAAAGGAGGATCTCGATGATGAGATGAGGGGAGCATTCCTATATGGAGTTTATTTTTTGTTATGCTAATGTCTAAGAAAATATACCCATGGTTAGTGAAGACTTGGATGCCATGAAGAAAGAGGTAAGAAGTCTCAAAAGCCATTTCACATACAAATCGACACCAGGTTCTATTTGGAGAATGAAGACAAATCATGAAGACTACGAAAAATTGGATATGATTGAAATGTTTGACCAAATGCCGATAATGAAATAGAAAAGACCCATGGCCCATATACCATGGCCTATCTGCAATGTGATAAGAATGAACATGTCTATTACAAAGATGCATGGAAGTCGCTAGTGGATGAATTCTATGATAATGCCTGTAGGTTTCTATAGAGCAATACAAGCACCAATGGAGAACTCGAGCTCAAAGTTGTATTGCTAGACCATTATACCAATGGAATTATATATTCAGATACATATGGTAGATAATAAGAACAAACCATATGACAAGATGTCCACGTAATGAAAGAAACACACACAGAGTGTTCATGTCATAGTTGCTAAGTGTTGAAATGTAGCTCACCATTGAATGCAAAGGAATCAAATATGGTCCAAATGTATTTTGGTGTGCCATTATTTTTGATTCATCAATGTAGATAAGAATTTGAAGAGGTTTATACACAAATATTACTAAGAACAAATGGTAGAGTGTTCTAGGTCAGTTGTATTTTGGATAGTGCCAATGTTTTGAAGACTGTTACAAATTTTGAAGAATCTTTTGCATTAAACCCATAAAGAGTGATACCATTAAAATGGTCAAGGTATTAAAGATAAAGGAATAGGATTTAGAAAGATTGAAAATAGATCATCATTAAGAAATGATTAAAGACTTTGATTAGAAAGGATCAGTTATTTTGGTGACTGAAGGGTCATAGTCAGAAAATAAGATGTTAAATAGGAATTTGATGGAAGTACAGAAGGGTGCTTCTTCTTTTCTACGAGAGTAGGTATTGTTGGAGTAGAGGGAAGATAGTAGCTTCTTTCATGAATTTCATTTCATGTACTTAGGGGATTTGTATTCTAATTTTTATAATTGATTTGACAAAGGGATTGTGTGAAAATAAAGTTTGAGTATTCTTATTTGTTGTGTTCAATAAAAAAGAGGTTTTATTTTAAATCAAAGAATTTGGCTATTACTTTTCTAATTATAATCAATCGAAGCATGGTTGTATTTAGTTTTGAGCAATTTCTCGCATCTTGAGTCAAATGGCGAATGGGTTGTAGATTAGAGTATTTTCAACTATTCCTATTGCAAAGATTAGGATGTTTACTCTTCATTTCATTTCAGTTTCATTGCACTTACATTTATAGTATTAATTTATACATTACCAATGCTAGGAAGTCATATGAAGTGTGGGTTCTTAGAGTTGGCTGGGTTTATGAGATAAAATCTACCTGAGTTAATTCTGTCTAGGGCTAGCTTGGTTTTCCCTCTTCCTTTCTTAGGTTAAGAATGTACCCAACTAGTTTAAGAGGAAGTAAATTCATTGAATATCATTTGATAAGGGAGCTATACCTTTCAATTTAGAGGATATCTATCAACTTGATGATAGATTTTCCAATTGTTGGTATCTAGTCATTCTTTCAGATTTGGGCATTTGAGAGTTAAATTGGGAAATAAAAATCTATTTACCAACACCAACCTACCCCCTTTCTTGCTTACCTCTATCTAAAAGAATTAATAAGAAGCTTGAGGCAAAACTCAGAAGCCTCCTTTAAAATGACACTAAAGAATAGAAAAAAAAACTAGCTCTTATAAAATGGGAGAATTTATGTAAACCAAAGGAATTAGGAGCTCTAGGTATCAAAAACTTAAGTTGTCAAAATGAAGCATTAGGGGCCAAACTAGCTTGGTGACTATTCATAGAAATAAATAATAATTGGGCAAAAAATTTGTATAAATAATACCTAAATGTAGCCAATCCCTACTCCTTGTTTAGAATGAGGATCCTTCCTAAATGATCCAAAAGCTGCAATTTTATAGTAAAAAGAAGACTCCTGATCATAAAATAGCTTACTTGGGATGCTGGTAATGGTGATGAAGCTCTCTTCTGGGAGGACTCTTGGGATGGCCATCCCCCTAGTAGATAAGATGGGTATCCCATCTATTCTTAAAGATCAATTAGTCAAACTCTGGGGGTGTAAGGTCAACAATTATAAAACTAAAAAAGATATTAATGATAGTATAAGTTTGAAATGGAAAACTTTGGATAATATCGACTTGGAACCAATAGTAAAAAAATGTTTATGAAAATATTGTTCATAATAGGAAAATAAAGAAATTAGTGAGAAATGACAAACTCATATGGGCAACATCAAAAGATGGTATGTATAACATTAAAAATGGATATAGAGTAATCACTCATTCCCAAAGGTGGGAAAAAGTTAATAGCCCCCTTAAACTTTGTTGGGACTCTTCCTGCTTGCCAAAGACAAGCTTCTTTCTATGGACTACCTCCCAGAATAGGATTCTAACTACTGATAGACTTAGAAAGATGGGCATTGAGAGCCCTTCAAGTTGTGTGCTATGTAAGCATGACAATGAAGATATTGATAATCTCTTATATAATTTTCCATATACACAATATTATTGGGAATGGCTTTGGCATATGCTGGGTTGGACCACCCCTTTTCTAGAATCTCTAGATGATCTTCTTTGG